>SMSQ01019927.1:0-20003 GCA_019453375.1 Ctenoplectra terminalis | reverse complement strand
ACTATATTCTCAAAAATACAGAATAAAAATCTGCGATCTATTCATCCTGAATATACCAACCATCTTCATCTTTTCTTCATTAATTTATTTACAATTTAAAAAAAACACATGCTACAATCAAAAATAAGGAATCCTCATAACGTATCATGTATCATATAAAAAAATCAAATATAATTAATAAAAAAACACGATTAAAATACCCCATTTCTAATAACCTAACCTTTCCACTCTTCACATCGTAAAGCAAGACCAAGAATTAATTTACGCACGGTTTTCCATTAAAATAAAAAAAAAATACTACAATTACGTTTCACTGATGCTCAGAAAAACCCGCTAAAAAAATTACCAAGTCGGATTACAAACCCTGTTAAACAATGCAAAATTTTTCTCGACGATCTTTCTCAAACTTTACACGGAACAGAGCTACAATCTTGCCCAGTTTGCTGGAATCAAGAAAAAGAGAAACTCTGTGCATCATATTCAACAAAATTTCACCCAACCAAAAAGTTTTTTGCTCGCGAAAATTTCCGGCAACCGAACGAAAATCGTCAGGTTAAACACGCACGGTGTTTTTTCAACTAATTGAATGAAATTCGTTAGTCGAAGTTCGCGAGCGAGCTCTGTGTTCCGCGTCCATTGCCGATCGAATTTTCATCTTTTTTTTTCCCCTCCTCTTTGAGCTACAGCCTCGTCGGATTATCGAAACAGTTGTTACTGCGAGAGAAAACTCGATAACTTCGATTTCCTGTTCAATGTAAAACGAGCCGTTACGCTTTCGCGAAACCATGTTCTACCATTTCTTCCCTCATCTTTCAGCTTACTTCTTACTTTTTTTTTCCATCATTATTCAAATGTGTGGAGCAACAACTAATTCTTGGAAAATCAGACTCGAAGTTGTTTCCTCGTCGAAGGATGTAAACGAAGTTGCATGAAATAAAAAAAAAGAAGAAAAAAAAGAGGGGGAAAATGGTATCCGTGCAAACGAAACTTTTGCACAAAGAAAACAGGGTAAAAGTTTGTTGGCGAAACACGCAGTCGTGTTTCTTGTTTGTTAAAGTGATTAAATTTGAAGGAAGTGCATACTTCGTTAGTCGAAATGTTGTAAATTAAAGGGGAAAAAAATTCTTTCTCCTGGTTTTATTTTCAAACGTACGTATAATGCGCGTTAGCAGCGGTGGGTCGTTTATAAGGGTTGCGGGGCTGCAACCCCTTCGGTGCGAAATGAAAATTTTCGTTTTCTTATCGCCTCTGTTAAATAGTATATTTTATATATTTTACAGCATGTCGTTCGTTGGTGCACGCCTCTGTTAAATAGTATATTTTATATATTTTACAGCATGTCGTTGGTGCACGATTATAAAAATTTCAAACTTGCTTTTATTAAATATAAAGATTACGTTATGCTTCTATTTTTACCAAATTTACTGAATAGCACAGTAATTAATTAACGATTATATATAATATTTAATGAGGTCGGTTGTTAGTGTTTTTAGAAATGTAAGTTTTAGCTGTTCGACGTGTAACGAGGAATAACTGCGAGTTTAATTTTTCAACAATTTTTTGTTGCATGCATAGAGTCGAATAATAGTAAAAAAAAGTAAACTGGAAAAAGAGGTGACGATAGTTTGGCTAAAGTGCAGGCTCTGTAAAATTTACATTTTTAAATTCTATTACTAGTTTATTATTTATCTTTATTATTAAGTTTCTTAACTTAGTTCATTTGTAATTATTATTTTATATCAATTATTAAAATTGTGCTATTACTACCTTAGTATTTAACTATTATTAGGTTTCTCAATCTAATTAATAATAATTAATTCGGCTCAGAAACCTAATAATAATTAATTCGGTTCAGAAACCTAATAATAGAAATAGAAACCTAATAAAATCCTAAGTAATTATTATTTCCTACTTTTTCAATTCATTAAAAAAACCTAAATTTAACTTTTCAAATTAATTTAAACCACAATTATTTTTTTTTCTGTTCACATAAATGACCAAAATTCCTATTATTGAAGATATAAAACAACAGAAGCAACAGCTCTCCTCTCTGTATTAGTTTTCTTAACCTAAGAATACCAACCATTATTTCCTCCTTTTTCAATTAATTAAAAAAACCTAAATTTAACTTCTCAAACTAATTTAAACCACAATTATTTTTTTTCTGTTCCCTTAAATAAATAAAATTCCTATTATAAAGGATATAAAACATCATAATCAACAGCTCTCCCCTCTGTATTAGGTTTCTTAACCTAATAATACCAACAATTATTTCCTCCTTTTTCAAATAATTAAAAAAACCATAACTTAACTTTTCAAACTAATTTAAACCACAATTATTTCTTTTTCTGTTCCCTTAAATAAACAAAACACCTATTACAAAGAGTATAAAAAATCACAAGCAATACTCTCTATTTAAACATCTCTCCCTTAAATATTACAACAACACGGTAATAATCGATTTTCGTAAAAATACACAGCCCGGACGCGATTAATTAAAGTTCCATGAATTATTTCGAAGTCGCCTCGCGCAGCTTCCTAATACACCAGCGCACAAAGCATGTTCTAAAGGGCCGCCACTCGTCGTCCCTGAAATCCCTATTCATTCTGTCCCGGGGCCGAAGAATTGTTTCAACGAGAAAGAAATTGGACAGCGATGGAACGAAGATAGCCGGCCAGACGGAATTGTTCATGAATTACCGAGCTTACCGACCAACCGAGAGGACGAAGGATCGCAAATACGACCCCGAAAATCAAGAGCCAGCAGTTTCACCTGTCGAATGAAATTTTCATTAATGAGAACTATGGGGGAGGAGTGTTTTTTTTTTTTTTTTTTCAAGACGAAGAAAGGTTTAGATCGCGCGACCATGCTATGCAAGATTTGTATTATTTATAGGGATTTTTGTGGATCGGAGAAGGGAGAAATAACGATGGTCATTAGTTGGTCGTAAAATTCAGAGAATACGAGAGAGTCTCGATGGGGGAGCCGAAGACTGTGTTCCTGTCGAACGCCGCCGGAAATGAAGAGTCCCGTGGACTTCCAACGCTTTGGAGCGTCGAGATAAACGCGAAATAATGTAAAAAAAAAATTTAGGGAGCTTTTGTGAGGGAAATGTTAAACTGAAAATGTCAGTTGCATTTTGAGATAGTAGAAAATTTTACAGCTGTTGCTGTTAAAGTAGGATGAGTTAGATTAGCGATGATCTATTTAAAAAAAAAAGACAATGAATTTGTACTTCCAACTTTTTCATAAAAGCATAAAAATTTGCAATTCGATTGTTAGTGTTATTTGGAATCGTTACCAAACGGTTGTGCTATCACTTTTACTTCATATTTATCTTAGTAAAATCTGAAACAAATATTCCTGTATCGTGGATTTAATTTAAAATTCAGATTAACACTGGAACTACCGAATAAGTCAAAATGACTGGTTCGTTATTTTTTATAGAAACTTTCTAAATTTACAACGATATTATATGATAAATTTACAATGATATTATTATTATTATATAATGATATATTTTGGGGGATTTTTTATAACTTTTTGTGAAAGATATACACAAAGAATTGCTAACCGGTACAGGTATTATATATATATTACAGGTATTTTTTCAAATACCTATCATTTTGATTTCTTCGATAGGAATAAGTCTATTTTAATAGGCGGTAGTTTTAGTATTAATCAAACCATGGTTACGATCAAACAATTCTTAAAATTCTGACTTAAACCTTTCGCTACGAAGGTCTCTGCCGAAAAACGTGGCCATATCATAGGTGGCATATGTTATATCGTCTCGCTATAACGATTTTTTGTGCTAATTTAACATATCCGTATAGAATAAATACTATTTTTCCCATTGTATGCTTGCAATTTCCAAATATTAATGCTATTCATTGAGTAACTACAGCTGTTGATATTATACAATAGTCATCCATAGTATGCAGGAATCGATTCATGGCGAACGACTATAATCGCTCGTAGTAGCGAAAGAGTTAGGCTCGGGTTAGGTTCAGTAAATTGTCTCGTTATAACAATTCTTTGTGCTTTCATGCATTAAGTTGTATTGCTATAACGATGCTTTGTGCTTTTATATATTAAGTTATCCAATTTAACATATCCGTATACACCAAATACTATTTTTCCCATTGTTTGCTTGCAATTTCCAAATACGAATGCGATTCATCGAGTGACTACAGCTGTTAATATTATCCAATAGTCGCCACAATACGCAGAAGTCGATTCGTAGCGAGCGAATAGTCGGCCGTAGCAGCGAAAGAGTTGAAAAAAAAGAAAAGAAAAAGAAATTCTATCATTTGCAACGGAAAGAAATTAGAAAACTTGCGTCGAATAGAAAGTAACTGTTTTTCTTCCGAGTTTTAACGCGATGTTTAATAGTAGCCATTACACAGCGAAATTTTTCTCCGTCCCAAACAAACGAAAAGTCGCCGTCTTTCTCGCTGATACACCGGAAAGAAGACGCGGTTTCTCGTTTTATAGTCTGGAAGATATTAAGCATGGAGCGTGGCTACTGTCCCCAAGGCGCAAACGGCGTGAAACTCAGGGGAAACTTTGAATTCGCAATTTAGCTTCCGGAGAGGCCTTCTCCTCTAGTCTGCGCCGAAACGAATTCGAACTTGTACCAGGAAAGCAAACAGAATTACCAACTGCGTCTGTGATCGCGTGGATGCTTACGTCGGACGACTTGCGCCAATTTTTTTTTTTAGTTTCCTTTAGTAGCTTATGACCACGCTTTTTTTTTATTTATCATAGAGTAATTTTGAGTGAAATGACTTGATCTTCCGTAGGCTGTGAAATCTTTCGTTTTTTAGTTATTTTTAGCAGTATATTGAATACTACAAATGTTTATATTAATATTATAAAATGATATGTATGTAGTTAAAAAAATAAATTTATTTAGTTTAGATGTTAATTAAATTTGGAATTTCACTGATTCTTTTAAAAGAAATTGGACCATCGCTTTGTAATTTAGCCTACACGTTTAACCTATCGTGTTCATAAAAATTTAAGCTAATTGTGGAAGGATTTTAATCACATACACTTGTTAACCCTTTATAAGATGGTAATTTAGAAATTATTCGTGTATCTGTATTTTGAAAAGTTTGTTTTATTTAATTATCCCTAGACTGCGAATTTTTTTTTGCATTCGTGGAAGATATGAAAGTAGGAAATATAAAAAATACAATGAACAGAAATATATAAATAAACCCGAAATATAACATTAATTATAATATTTGGTGACTGTAAAAATTGTCTATATAGTTTCTGTATTTTTTAATTATAATATTCATAAGAATATGAATTTGCATAAAAATCGACAGTTCAGCTCTCTGAAATTTTTTCCATCCACGATTTTTTTTTTCTTAACGATTACAGTATAGAAAATTATTGGTTTTTTTTTAATATAGTTTTTACAAAAATTGTTTTAATATTTTTCTAGCAAGATTCCTCGCATTTCTTTATCTTTCAACATATACTCGCTTCTTTATTCCCGACATATTTCTTCTCTTCAGCGAAAGTGAATCTCACACTCTATCTCGAGTTGGAATTTCCACCCGATTGAGTTTGAAAATCGTCACGAATAACTCGTCCAAAGTTACCACGTCTTGACAATACGGGTAACAGGGGAATTTATGGCAATTTTTCGCCCACCATCTAACTTTATAATTTAACTTTCACAAAGTGGTTCGGACAGGCTCAAAGGAGTATTTTTAAAAATTGACAATTTCTAAACGATTTGCCTCTTTCTTTACCATTTGTATCTTCTGTGAACCAATTCGTGTTTTCCCAAACAATTTCCTAATTTTCACACGAATATGAAGAAACTGTTATTTAACTATTATTTAATTATTTATGATCGCTTACGAACTGTTGCACGATACGAAAAATTAAATATTTAAAAAAAGAAAGAAAACAAATTTATTCATTACGCGTTCAATTTACAGGTAAAATGTTCTTTCATTGCATGAAGTTCGAAAATATATTTTTTATGTGCTGTACATTTGATATAAACTTGGAAAAATATAACATTGTTACATGATCATTGTCATGAACATTTTCAGCAATTTCTGTAATAATGAACTTTGTGATTTACTTCGTAATTTCCGCGTCCCATCGAGACAATGATCTACAGTGAGATCCGTTACAACGAGACATGATCAAGTGCACGTTAATAGGCTAAAATTAAAAATCGATTTTCTCGAAAACAAAGCCACAAACAAAATATTTTTATTCCATATTTTCGACTTATTTTTTCACGTAGAATCACCC
This sequence comes from Ctenoplectra terminalis, assembly GCA_019453375.1. Taxonomy (NCBI): domain Eukaryota; kingdom Metazoa; phylum Arthropoda; class Insecta; order Hymenoptera; family Apidae; genus Ctenoplectra; species Ctenoplectra terminalis. The sequence continues at coordinate 13,714 of SMSQ01019927.1, read as the reverse complement.
CTGTTTCGCTTGTACCACCAGTTATCGAACACCCTGTATAATCAAACTAAATATAATTTCTCGATTCGTTCCGAGTTGTTCGTTGAACTCAAGCGCGACGCGGAGACAACGCTATCTCGCCGATCGGCGGCTGCATTTCTCGCTGTGCGATTGGTCTGTGTTTTTCGTTAATAACTCGTTAACGAAGCCGAATTTGGCATTTTCGTAAAGGAAAAAGTTGCTCAAAATCGTTNATTTTTATTCCATATTTTCGACTTATTTTTTCACGTAGAATCACCCCTGTTTCGCTTGTACCACCAGTTATCGAACACCCTGTATAATCAAACTAAATATAATTTCTCGATTCGTTCCGAGTTGTTCGTTGAACTCAAGCGCGACGCGGAGACAACGCTATCTCGCCGATCGGCGGCTGCATTTCTCGCTGTGCGATTGGTCTGTGTTTTTCGTTAATAACTCGTTAACGAAGCCGAATTTGGCATTTTCGTAAAGGAAAAAGTTGCTCAAAATCGTTTCAGGAACCATGTATAATATAATCCTTGGTTCCTGACACGATTTCAAGCAACTTTTTCCTTTGCGAAAATTCCAAATTCGGCTTCCTGTTTTTTTGACATCAACGCGAATTTTTATAGAAGAATCAAATGAACGAAAGATCGAAAGTGTTTCGGTATAGCTGACATATTTTCAATATTTATTGGAAATTTTAACTGCGGACGTGTCTGCTTTTCTATTCGAAGAATTATATTATACATCGAATTTGGCATTTTCGCAAAGGAAAAAGTTGCTTGAAATCGTCACAGGAACCATATATAATATAATCCTTGGTTCCTGAGACGATTTCAAGCAACTTCTTTCTTTGCAAAAATGTCAAATTCGATGTGTAATATAATCCTTCGAGTAGAAAAGCAGACACGTCCGCAGTTAAAATTTCCAATAAATATTGAAAATATGTCAGCTATACCGAAACACTTTCGATCTTTCGTTCATTTCATTGTTCTATAAAAATTCGCGTTAATGTCGAAAAAAAAAAAAAAGATTGCAATCCTTTTTTCAAAGCTGTCCTGAAACCCGCCTAGCGCGTTTAAAACGTGTTTTTATTAGAGCGATAGATTTTCGATACCCGACTTTCCTTTCACGATGAGAATATATTGTATATCGCGAGCATACTTTGAACGCACGTTAACGTACGGAAGGGTCTGCCTTCTTTTGTGATTTTTTCAAGCGCGTGTCTTTGTGCCGTGTGTTTCAAAGCTCGGCCATAAGCGAGGCTTAGGACGTGGGGTTGCGACTGAAAGGTACGATGAAATATGTCTATACGCGGAGAAAAGTGTACTGTTCGAACTGAAAACATGCAGAGTAATGTGTCTTAAGAGATTGAAGTTTTCAGGTGAAACGAGTGTAAGAAGCAAATAGGCTGGGAACGATCAAGACTTCTTTTGGTTAACAATTGGAAGTTCCTGGGGGATGAAGATGTTACGTCGCGAATATTAACCCTTTTCACGTTGATCACTTAACTTGTATCGTAAAAACGGTGGCTTTTGGTTAACAATTGGAAGCTTCGGGGGAATGAAGATGTTACGTCACGAATATTAACCCTTTTCACGTTGATTTCTTAACTTATAAAGTAAAAACGGTTTCCTTTTGTTAAAAATTTCTTTTGGTTAACAATTGAAAGCTCCGGAGAGATGAAGATGTTACATTATAAATATCAACCCTTTTCACATTGATTTCTTAACTTATATTATAAAAACGGTATCTTTTGGTTAACAATCGGAAGCTTCGGGGGGATGAAGATGGTACGTCACGAATATTAACCCTTTTCACGTTGATTTCTTAACTTATATCGTAAAAAAGGTTTCCTTCGATTGAAAATATTCTTTGATTAACAATTGGAAGTTTCGGGGGGGTGAAAATGTTACGTCACGAATATTAACCCTTTCCACGTTGATTTCTTAACTTATCTCGTAAAAATTAAATAGGGTAAACCGGGGAGAATTGAATAAAAATAAGAATTTAGTCAAAAGAACGACTTTTAAGCTAAAAAAAATTGTTTATTATTACTATTCAAATGAAATGACTATTAATTACGAATTTATAATAAAAAGTTAACTTTCTAAATTTTGACTATTAAAATTATCCGATTCGCTTGGGTCTATCGTACGAAAAATTAATTTTTCGTACGATAGACCCAAGCGAATCGGATAATTTTAATAGTCAAAATTTAAAAAGTTAACTTTCTAAATGTTGACTATTAGAATTATCCGATTCGCTTGGGTCTATCGTACGAAAAATTAATTTTTCGTACGATAGACCCAAGCGAATCGGATAATTTTAATAGTCAAAATTTAAAAAGTTAACTTTCTAAATGTTGACTATTAGAATTATCCGATTCGCTTGGGTCTATCGTACGAAAAATTAATTTTTCGTACGATAGACCCAAGCGAATCGGATAATTTTAATAGTCAAAATTTAAAAAGTTAACTTTCTAAATGTTGACTATTAGAATTATCCGATTCGCTTGGGTCTATCGTACGAAAAATTAATTTTTCGTACGATAGACCCAAGCGAATCGGATAATTTTAATAGTCAAAATTTAAAAAGTTAACTTTCTAAATGTTGACTATTAGAATTATCCGATTCGCTTGGGTCTATCGTACGAAAAATTAATTTTTCGTACGATAGACCCAAGCGAATCGGATAATTTTAATAGTCAAAATTTAAAAAGTTAACTTTCTAAATGTTGACTATTAGAATTATCCGATTCGCTTGGGTCTATCGTACGAAAAATTAATTTTTCGTACGATAGACCCAAGCGAATCGGATAATTTTAATAGTCAAAATTTAAAAAGTTAACTTTCTAAATGTTGACTATTAGAATTATCCGATTCGCTTGGGTCTATCGTACGAAAAATTAATTTTTTCTTTTTCAACCCTGTTATACTCTTCTAGGTATATTCACCCCAATAATGCTCTAGTTTGTTTTAAAAATTTACCTAATATTGAACAAATTAAAACGAAGCTCTTAATTATTTTTTAATTAACGGAATGTACGTGTCTCGTACAGATTTCCAGAAATCAGTGTAATTTGGAATCTCAGACCTCTTCTTACTAATTAAGAATTAAATATTAAATTCATACATGAATAGTAATGATACTACTATTTTAATACAATCTTCATTTACTTCAAATATTAATCCTACCTACGTTAAAAAAAAAATAAAAAGTAATGTATAATAATATCCTTGTATAAAAATTCTTATTTCATGGAATATCTTCTATCAGTGCAGCAGTGCATAGTAACACGACTGTAAAATTTAATACTACAGTGCTAAATAAACAAAATAAAATGTTTAAAACACAGTTATCTAAGTCATCTAACCATGTTTCTTGATTTCCATAATTTTTAAAAAATTTTTAATTTTCAATTTTATTAGACTTGGATTTCTTAATTTGTTATCTGGGGCATTTCTTTGTCAGAAATTTCTTCGTACATGCAATTAAAGATTAATAAAAGAGAATAACTTTAGTCGGAACGATTTCAGTTCTTAGAAATGTAACAATAATATATCTTTTCATAACACAAATGTAACGATGCATTCAAGTGCAGGGAATCCAAATAAGAATAAATTATAATTTGCATGACAAGTTTTCCCAGTTAACTTGTTCCAGAATAACGTGTTCACGAATTTAAGCTTATATAATATAATATTTAATAATCTATAATGTACAATAATTAATAACTGAAATAATAAATAATAAAGTAATATATAATATATGATAATTAGTAATTTAAATAATAAATAATAAAATAGTAATGAATATTATTAACTAATGAATAATTAAATATTATATGGTATACAATGATTAATAAATTAATTAATAAACAATAAAATAATAATATTTTATTAATTAATTAATAATTAAATATATCATATACAATAATCAATAATTAAAACAATAATAAATATTATTAATCATTTATAAATTATATAATATATAATATACAATGATCAATAATTAAAATAATAATATAATTATTAATTAATTATCAAATAACATATAACATATAATATTCCTAATAACGAATTTTTTATCACATTTGTCAAAAATGTATACGATTAACATACATTTTTACAAGCACAGCAACAGAATTATTAAAACATCCAATTATCCACTTCTACAGCAACCCTTAGAAACTCAACAGCCATTCTCGCGAAACAAATTAATTCAACAAATTGTCCCCGTTCTATCTTTATCATTTATCATTCATCCCAGTTAAACGGTTTAACAAGGTTCGCCGGTATCGAGACGATGGTTGAGAAATTTATTCATTTTGGAATGCACGCAGAAACTCGTCCGATAGAGATATCGGGGCCAAGTGTTCCTCTCTCGGATACCTGAGCACCAGAGAAGAACGTAACCCGTCAGGATTTAATGGTATTATGGCACGGAAAGGCCTTTGGTTCGCTTTCAAGCAGAGAAACACGATGGCCATGGATACGCGAGACGAAACGTCGCTTAATAATAAATGTCACTTAGCTCTATGTAACCCAAATTTCTCCTCGTTCAGCACAATGTTGCAACAACATAAGCGGTATTACGAGAACCGAGATGCAGGTATTCTAGGAATTTTTTGATTATCTGTTTATTTGTACCGGTAGGAATGCGCGGGAAGAATATAGTGGCCATTGGAAATTTTTATCGAAGACAACTGGTATTAAAGTAGACTTGGAACAGGTCGACAGGTACATTTGTGGAAAACTTTAACGCTAAAAGTACCAACGCGGTCGTAACTACCGGCTTGTAGTCTTTCATAGAAATTCTATAAAGAGCATAGCCGGTTAACCCTCTATAGCCCGAATTTTGTCTGTTTATTGGAGAAAAAATTACGATCGATTACAATTTCTCACATTGATTTGAAAATGTTTTAATAATTACTGTGGGTGGATCGTGGTGTCGCTACGGGAATACAGTAATCAAATTTAATAGCGCAGTGATATCTAAAGAAAATCAATTTTTTAAAATGTAGATACTTCAGTTTGTAACTTTTAAGTCGCACGGTCCCATAGAGGGTTAATTACGTTTTATTAGTTTTAAATCGGTAGCAATTTAGGGAAGAAAAAATGTTTTGAAGCGGTAAAAATGTATTATAAAAATAGCGTTCACATAGGGTAAGATAGTGGGACCATTTTTTGGAAAGAAGCCATTGCATTATTGGTTCTTTATATTTTTTTTGTGTTGGGAAAATTAAAGTAACGCGTAAGTAATTTAGAATTTATATAAATCATATTTCGCGACATATCAACCCTCTATAGCCCGAATTTTGTCTGCTTATCGGAGAAAAAATTACGATCGATTACAGTTTTTCACATTGATTTGAAAATGTTTTAATAATTACTGTGGATGGATCGTGGTGTCGCTACGGTAATACAGTAATTAAATTTAATAGTGCAGTGATATCTGAAGAAAATTAATTTTTTTAAATATAGATACTTCAGTTTGTAACTTTTAAGTCGCACGGTCCCATAGAGGGTTAACCACGAAATTTGTCCTATCTTATATTTCATATCTTGAAAAGGTAAAAATAGTAAACGACCACGTATGAAAGATTACGTTTAAAAATGATCTTCTTAACTCAAATTTTAACTATCTTTGGGATTATGAAATTATTCTTAAAAGTATTAACCCTTTATAGCCCAAATTTTGTCTGGTTATCGGAGAAAAAATTACGAATTATTACAGTTTTTCACTTTGATTTGAAAATGTTTCAACTAATAATTACCGTAGATTTATCGTGGTGTCGCTACAGTAATAAAGTAATCAAATTTAATAGTGCAGTGATAACTAAACAAAATTAATTTTTTCAAATATAGATACTATTAGGTATTTATTTATTTATTATTTATTTACACTTTGCACTCCGTACGATTCTTTATCAATGAAGAAAAAAAGGAGGGTTAACGCTAAACCGGTAATTAAATTACACCTATCTGTATCAAAGAAATTACAATAACAAATAGTTGGAAAAATACTCAAAAGTGCATCGTTAATAATGTATAAAATTTGAGTAAGAAATTACGAACACGTCGTAGTTTTAGCGTTGTACTATCTGGTACACAGTTCTGTTAATAACTTATCGAACGTTTGCTGGTTTTAATCGGAACTGTTACTACCTTTGCGAAACGTTGAATTTAAAAAGCTCGAAACAGCTCGAAACGGCTTGAAACATTTGTGAAATATTTACCTGGAATTGTTGAAGCGAAATTGTTTAATATACTTATTGGTTGGCGAACTATGGAATACAACATTCACCGCGCGTCCATAATCCTGGTCGAGTGTTGGCTGTCCTCAAATTGAAATTTCAATACTAATCAGCTGTGGCGGTTGATAGGCCGAATGATATGGTCGTTTTCGGATTATTGATGACGTGGTCGTGTCACGTCTATGCTGTGGTCACGGAAAATTCAATTCCCCGCTATTATTACATATCTTGATACCGTATCGGTAAAAAAATCTATATTTCGTGTATTATATATTTGTATGTACACTAATTTGAAAATAAACGGAGTCGTTTGGAAAAGACTGTGGTAATTTCGATAGGAAATTATTTTACTTCCTGGGAGATATCAAAAGTAATACAATTTGTATATTTTGTTTATTCTTTTCATATTACTTGTATTATTTATAATTTTGCATCTTTAAGTTTCTTATAAATGCATAAATTCGCGATGTAATGATAAGTTACTCGATAAAAATAAATATTATTTATAAACCAGAGTTATATTGCAAATTCGATTATCGTCGCTAGAATTAAATGTGCTTATTTCTACCGAAGAAATATATCGATAAAAAAATGTAAGATACAGTGAAAACAAATTTTTATTCATATTCTAAAAATAAAGTTAAAACTTAACCTGTGAAGAAAATTACACGTGGGTCGCCATAGTAGCAGCAGTGGAGCGCAAAGGAAGTATTCAGATTGGAACAAAGCAGAGACATCGAAATGACAGACACATGGGATGAGATCCAGAGAAGGACACTATTCCGACGTTAAAAAATGAAACAAAAAGAATATATTCCTNGACGTTAAAAAATGAAACAAGAAAGAAGAATATATTCCTGAAACAACCGAATATTTAATCATTCGTTAATTTTCCTTTTATTTCTAATTCCCTGAGAAACGATATCGAAGTGAGATCCACAGATGGATACTAGTCCGGCTTTAAAAAATGAAACAAAAAGAATATATTCCTGAAACAACCCAATATTTAATCATTCGTTAATTTTCCTTTCATTTCTAATTCTCTGAAAAACGATATCGAAATGAGCTCCAGAGATGGATACTAATCCGACTTTAAAAAATGAAACAAGAAGAAGAATATATTCCCGAAACAACCCAATATTTAATCATTCGTTAATTTTCCTTTCGTTTCTAATTCTCTGAGAAACGATATCGAAATGAGATCCAGAGATCCAGAGATCCACTAGTACGACTTTAAAAAATGAAACAAGAAAAATATATTCCCGAAACAGCCCAATATTTAATCATTCGTTAATTTTCCTTTCGTTTCTAATTCTCTGAGAAACGATATCGAAATGAGATCCAGAGATCCAGAGATCCACTAATCCGACTTTAAAAAATGAAACAAGAAAAATATATTCCCGAAACAACCCAATATTTAATCATTCGTTAATTTTCCTTTCGTTTCTAATTCTCTGAGAAACGATATCGAAATGAGATCCAGAGATCCAGAGATCCACTAATCCGACTTTAAAAAATGAAACAAGAAAAATATATTCCCGAAACAACCCAATATTTAATCATTCGTTAATTTTCCTTTCGTTTCTAATTCTCTGAGAAACGATATCGAAATGAGATCCAGAGATCCAGAGATCCACTAATCCGACTTTAAAAAATGAAACAAGAAAAATATATTCCCGAAACAACCCAATATTTAATCATTCGTTAATTTTCCTTTCGTTTCTAATTCTCTGAGAAACGATATCGAAATGAGATCCAGAGATCCAGAGATCCACTAATCCGACTTTAAAAAATGAAACAAGAAAAATATATTCCCGAAACAACCCAATATTTAATCATTCGTTAATTTTCCTTTCGTTTCTAATTCTCTGAGAAACGATATCGAAATGAGATCCAGAGATCCAGAGATCCACTAATCCGACTTTAAAAAATGAAACAAGAAAAATATATTCCCGAAACAACCCAATATTTAATCATTCGTTAATTTTCCTTTCGTTTCTAATTCTCTGAGAAACGATATCGAAATGAGATCCAGAGATCCAGAGATCCACTAATCCGACTTTAAAAAATGAAACAAGAAAAATATATTCCCGAAACAACCCAATATTTAATCATTCGTTAATTTTCCTTTCGTTTCTAATTCTCTGAGAAACGATATCGAAATGAGATCCAGAGATCCAGAGATCCACTAATCCGACTTTAAAAAATGAAACAAGAAAAATATATTCCCGAAACAACCCAATATTTAATCATTCGTTAATTTTCCTTTCGTTTCTAATTCTCTGAGAAACGATATCGAAATGAGATCCAGAGATCCAGAGATCCACTAATCCGACTTTAAAAAATGAAACAAGAAAAATATATTCCCGAAACAACCCAATATTTAATCATTCGTTAATTTTCCTTTCGTTTCTAATTCTCTGAGAAACGATATCGAAATGAGATCCAGAGATCCAGAGATCCACTAATCCGACTTTAAAAAATGAAACAAGAAAAATATATTCCCGAAACAGCCCAATATTTAATCATTCGTCAATTTTGCTTTCATTCTCAATTCTCTAAGAAACGACATCGAAATTATAAACACATAACATAAGATCCAGAGATGGACACAGTCCGACGTTAAAAAGTGAAACGAGAAGAAGAATATATTCCCGAAACAACCGAATATTTAATCGTTCCTCGATTCCTCTTTCATTGCCAATTCCCCGAGAAACGATATCCGCCTTACCGAAATCTGCTTTGTCAGGTCGATCGCGGATGCACCCTTAGTCCGGTCAATAATCTATCTCAGCGATTGCAATGGTCGATCCGTTGCTGTTGAGCCGTCCTCGGGCTGGAATTTCAGTGCTGATCAATTACCGCGAGCCGTTACCTAATTGCCAATCCCTGAGAGTGGCTTTTAGCCTACTAACGTAACATTTCCTTTGACAAACGAGTATTTATCTCGCTGGTTGGAGGCGATTAAAGGATAACGGTGTTCCTGATGAATTTTATTTATCTTGGCGACGTCGTTGGCCTACCGAGCTTTCCTACCGTAGATTCATCGAAGATCCTTCTCTCGAACGGCCTCGTTGGAGATAAAGCTTGCGCGTCGTTCACCTAAGAGTTTGTTAACAGGGTTTCAATTATAATTTACATAGCATTGAAGCCTTTTTTCTGCGGCGGATTAATTGAATATTCGTTTCTTTCTTCCCGATACGATTGAAAAGAGTTCTGCCAATTATAAATGGTCAGGGCTCATTTGTGTTCGAGAAGAGGCTTTTACCGGCGAATCAAAAGGAATGGTAATTGTGTATCCTGAAAGTATTCGTAATTCTTTCGTTCTATGGTAGAAACGATTGCGTATAAATTAACCCTCCGTAGCCCGAATTTTGTCTATTTATCGGAGCAAAAATTACGATCGATTACAGCTTTTCGCTTCGATTCGAAAATTCTTAAAGCAATAATTGCTATAGATGAATCGTGGTATCACTGCAGTAATAATCAAATTTAATAGTACAGTGATAACTAAATAAAATAAATTTTTTAAAATACAGATGCATTAATTTCTAACTGTGGCGGCCCTCTAACACTCCGCCACCAGAGGTACCTACAACACTTTCCCGCAAGTCCTCGAAAACAGCACGATTAGTACTTACACCGATCCCTCTCCTAACTTCAACATCCCCGTGTCTAAGGCACGGGCCTGCTAGGATGCCACCCGCCACTAAATCCTCGTTCAAGTGCCGGCAGTCGATTACTTCCGGAATTAGTTGTGTATCGGCGATTGTGGATCTTATTAGTATTAGGTTGGAATCTATGAAACGGGCGTTTTTTGTTTAGTCTGTGTTCAGCTGCGACCGAGAGAGACACATTGTAACGCGCGCTCGATATTTTTATTTATAAAGCTCAAAGGTATTCTTCTTACTCATTTTGTAAAATTTTTTCGCGTCTGTATCCCATTTTTATTTTATTTTTATCCTAAACCAGATGGAAACAAAACGCGATTCACATCTACTCTTCTCGTACGAGTTTAAATTAAATCATACCGCGGCTCAAGCTTCGAGAAATATTAATCAGGCGTTCGGAGATGGATCCACCGATGAAAAAAATGCTCGATGTTGGTTCAAAAAATTTCGTTCTGGCAATTTGAGTATCGTGAACGAGCCTCGAGGAAGACCACCGGCCCGTATTAATAACGAGGAATTAAGGACGACCGTGGAATCCGATCCACGCACGACTGGTCGAACACTTGGGTCTAAACTAGGAACTAGTCCTACAGCTGTGTTAAAACATTTGCGTGCAATAAATAAAGTCAAAAAATTGGACTCATATGTGCCGCACGAATTGATGCAACGCCCGTTTCGTAGTTTCCAACCTAATATTAGGTTGTCCAGAAAGTTTCGTCTAGCAATGTATAAATAAACATTTACCCTTATTTGTTAATCGAGAGATGGGGGCAAAAAAATAGAACAAAATGAATCCTATATAAAATAGTAATACGTTGTGAAACATAAAATATTATGCATCCATTACTTATTAATAAAACGAAAGAAACTTTTGGGACGACCTAATACTTATCGAAACAAGCTAATCCAAAAATCTGCATCCTGACAAGCAACGACAGTGCGATTGCATCGATCGAAACAAGCAAATTTTTTTTTTAATTTATATCTTGACAAACGATCGCGGAAAGAAATAATACCGTCGTACCAAAAATCGAATCATAAAAAACTCAAGCAAAACGACCCATAGAGCTTCGGTCGCGTCAACCGATGGCTTTCATTGATTTATACAACACCTGGAATGAGACAAGCTGAACATAGCTGAACATAGCTGAACACAGCTAAACAAAAAACGCCCGTTTCATATATACTGTATCAATATAGGAGGACTGCGCGCGCTATTAGAAACAAGCGAAGCCCGACTTCCGTTGGAAAGTCGGGCCACGAGGCAGAGTCGCTTAGGAACCGTCGAACGTGCACGACCTATTAGCCCTTAACACATTGACAGCCGGCCCCGCGAAAACGCGGATTTCTGAAATCCACCATGAAATGAGAAACTGTATTGTTTTCTATAATCATAAATTAAAAATTTCATTTTTGTTTCTATTTTTAATTACCGTTAAATTGTATATGACGAATATGCAAATAAAATGTTCTATTTTACGAAAATATATAATGTTTAAAATTTTTTTTTTTGGCTATTCAGTGATCAGAAACAACCGAATAAGGCCGGCGTTTGGGATTTAACACTAGAACCACCAAAGTGGTCAAAATGACTCATTCGTAATTTTTTACAGAAATTTTATAAATTGACTATGGCATCTCTTAGCCAATTTACCGTGATCTTCTGTTAAAAATGTAGACAAAGCTTTGTTTCCCTTGCAAATGCGCATTTTTTTATATACCTTCCATTATGATTTTTTCGGTAGAAACAAGTATGCTTTAATCGTCGGTAGTTCTAGTGTTAAGTGTCCGATACGTTGCCGGCGCTCAGGCTTTAAATGTCTCTTAGGTCACCGGCTGTCAATGTGTTAAGATTATTCTGCATCTTAGTATTTCTTTCCTTTCCAAATATATATATATATTGTTCGTTTAATTCAGTTTACACCAATTTATTTAGTAATCCTGACAACCTTAGTCCACTACACATAGTTCCCAACCTAATATTACACAGTTACGAAGTAACAGAAAGCCAATAATAAATGAATCATGATGTCAGCAACCAAAAATGTTTATATCTCAGAAATGATTCACCTTTCGACCTACGTTTACTATGGCTTCTTTACTCGGCACAGTGTGTTCTATATACCATATATAAATATAAATATTGAACGGTGTTTTTTGAACACCCTGTAGATTTCGGAATCCGCGCAACCGCGCCCATAATTCTCCCTACGAAGCGGTTCCTGAGAGCTAGCAGACCCATAACTTCGTCACGTCTTGATCGCTCGCGCACTCGCGTCGGTCCGTTCAAGGACCATAGTATCCGCCATTCAATCAGACATCACAGCTGATTAGCATTGAAATTCCAAGCCGGCGACAGGCTATACTCGATAACGGTATGCACGCGGCCGCGTGTCATAGTGGATACCGTGGACGAAGGGATGGCGTTGGAGAACCGGAGAGGGATGCACTCGATAGAAAGGGAAAGAGAGGCACGGAGACGCGGGCAGACAGACACCGAGAGGAAGAGAGAGAAACGTAGGATTGTTGGATCGTCGGTGCGGCCGAGGATTCCATTGCCTGATTGATATGTGTCAGGCTTGCCGCATGCACCATTGCCTCGCGGCCAATACCCCTCCGGATTGTGCACGACACGTTATAGTTCCATCGTCGGATCGCGGATCGTATTAAACTCGTCGCGAGCGGATTCGCGCGTGCCCGTGCGTAGATCCAGCTGCCCGAAATAAATCGGAGAAGCTTGGAAATCGCGCCAATTGGACGATGCTCTTGTTGCTTTTATGATAGACGTGTTTCATGGCTGTGTTCGTCCGAAGTGGACGAATCGTTCCGATTCGGGTTTCGGGTTGTGGATTCTCATCGATCGTTCCACGGTGCCCGGTTTTGTCTTGGTTCCACCAAACTGGGAGCTGGTATCGGCGTAACGTTTGAATCGGTGCAATTAACACGTTCCGTGCCGCGTGGGACGTACACGATCCCCGCTGAACTTTCAGGACGCTTGGAATTCTCATTGAGAAACAGAGGATTCTTTAAAAATTTATTGCACAGTCAAACGTAGGCATCTTAAGCCTTTGAGTACGGTGCTCTCAGAATTGAAAGTCCTCTTGGTACAGTAATCGATACGGTTTTTGTTGATGCGACAAAAATATACGGAGAAAAATTCAAGTATGTTGTTTAACGAATGACGACATGACGACAATGACGAATGATATGTAAATGAAAATATAAATAATTCTATGCACGGTTTTATTAGATGATTACTTAATTTTTAAAGGCGTATATATGCGCTCTTCGTAGCGAAAGGGTTAACATCGTGAATACCGTACTTATCGTAGCGCGGCAGTCAATTCTTTCGACTGTATTTTGTTCGAACAGCAGAGATTGTTGTATAGTCCCTGACCATCGAGTTAGGATCGCTACAAATTCTCAGCATTTTTTACGTTTTCCGTGAAATTAAATGGCCTGTTCGAATTGTAACGATGTAACTTATTAACTACTAACACTATACACTACTACTGTATATAATATTATGGCGTGTGACAGTATCTTAGCAGGCCCGTGCCTTAGACGCGGGGATGTTGAAGTTAGGAGAGGGATCGGTGTAAGTACTAATCGTACTGCTTTCGAGGACTTGCGGGAAAGTCGGTCTTGTAGGTTCCCCTGGTGGCGGAGTGTAGGAGGGTCGCCACAATATTATTAACACGTGTTAATATTTTGTATTTCCACCCTTTGGTTTGACGACAGCTTGAATCCTCTCTGGCACGCTCCGTATACATTGCTCGATCAT
>SMSQ01019926.1:0-17475 GCA_019453375.1 Ctenoplectra terminalis | reverse complement strand
GTCGCCCGGCGAACGCTTCACCTCCGCGGTGGGCGCTTCGGCGCCTCAACCAGGACGCATTGATGGCGGCCGTGCACGCGGTGGCCTGGTCCTCGAACATCACAACCAGGCCCATCGTCGCGGAAGAGGAGGCCAAGTGGCTCGGAGCAGCAATGTCTGCGGTGTGTGACACCGCTATGCCCCGCGCCCGGCCTCTCCCGAGGCGCGCGGTGTACTGGTGGACGCAAGAAATCGCGGAACTGCGCACGAGGTGCGCCCGCGCGCGTCACCAGTACACCCGTGCGCGCACGGCCCAGCTGTACAGGTGCTACCGTGAGCTCACGGTGGCCCTGCAGTTGACCATCAGGAAGGCCAAGGCCCACTCGTGGCTCGAGTTTGTTGAGTCGCTGGATAGGGACCCGTGGGGTCGCCCATATCTCCTAGTTATGGGTAGGTTACGCCCGTGGTCCCCTCCAGTGACCGAGACGTTAGACCCCCGGTTCCTCGACCGGGTCATGGGAACGTTATTTCCCGATCCGGTCGAGGTGGGTGCCCCGCCGTCGATGCGGGGCGCTACGGCGGACCCGCCCATCTGGTCCGCTGAGCTGGGGGTCAGCCGCGAGGAGCTGGCCGGGGCTGTTGAGCGCATGGGTTCTCAGAGGGTTGCTCCGGGACCGGACGGCGTTCCCGGCTAGATATGGGTCTTGGCCATGGGTGTCCTGGGGGACCGGCTCAGGCGGCTCTTCACGAGCTGCTCCTCACGACCTCACACTGGAGACGGGCGAGGTTGGTCCCGCTTACGGAAACACGGCAAGGAGGCGGACGACCCCTCTGCGTACCGCCCCATCTGCCTGCTCGACGAGGACGGTAAATTGTTTGAGCGAATAATCGCCAGCCGCCTCGTCGGGCACCTGTCGGGTGTGGGGCCCGATCTGGCCGAATGCCAGTATGGCTTCAGGAGGGACCGGTCCACCACGGATGCGATCATCCGTGTCTGGTCCCTCACGCGTTCGGCCATCTCTCAGCGCAGGGTTGTGCTGGCGATGACGATCGACATCGCCAACGCTTTCAATGTCCTGCCCTGGGGGGTCATCCGGCGGGCACTCGAGCGGTATCGAGTGCCGCGTTACCTGCAGGATGTGATCGGGTCCTATCTGTCCGGCAGGTGGGTCATGTACCCAGGCAGAGGGGGCGAAGTGAAGGAGCGACAGGTGCTCTGCGGTGTCCCACAGGGGTCGGTACTTGGATCGCTCCTGTGGGACATCGGATATGATGAGGCGCTTCGCGCTGCACTCCCTCTCGGGGCCAGCCTGACGTGTTACGCTGACGACACGTTAGTGCTGGTCTCCGAGAGGGAGTTCGGAAGGGCACTCCGGCTGGCGGAGGTGGCGGCTGCGGCCGTGATCTCCATAATTCAGGGACTGGGGCTCTCTGTGGCTTCCCACAAATGTGAGGCCATGTGGGTGTACAACCCGGCCTCCAGTGGGGAGCCGCCGCCCCAGTCCCGAATCCGAGTTGGGTCAACCTATGTCGAGGTGGGCTCCCGGATGAAGTATCTGGGACTCACGCTCGACCCCCAGTGGCGTTTCGGGGCACATATAAGCCATGTGGCCCTTCGAGCTGAGGGAGTGGCGACATCGCTATGCCGCCTTCTCCCGAACCTCGGAGGGCCCGGGGAAGGCGTTCGCCGCCTTTATTGGGGGGTCGTGCGGTCGGTGACGCTTTATGCGTCCCCGGCCTGGGCGGAGGCCCATCTTTTTTTTTCTTTTTTTTTTTTAGTGGGGGAAATCTTCCAAAGACACCCCGACCCCCTGAGGGAGGGGCCGGGGTAGTGTGGGATTCATACCCACTAAAACCCCCACGGTGGCCATACCCTGCGCTTATGGGGAGGCACCGGGATCTCAGACGAACGCAACCGGTGCCCCCCCGCGCTCGGCGCGTAAGCGCGCTCCATGCCAGGAGGGGTCTGCCAAACCCCCTCTATGCATCACCGCACAGCAGCGCCGTGCGACCACGACACGACGCCGCCCCAATCCCGGAACCGCAGTGCAGTGGCGGTCGGGGCCCTCACCCCGACCGCCTTGCAGTTCCGGACCCCGCACCTTTTGGTTGGTCCGGGGGGCTCAGGTTCCTCGGGATCGCCAAGTCCCGTACTGCAGCCGGCACAGCGGGCTGCAGCCGGCACAGCGGGCTGCAGCCCCTGAGGTACTGAGCCGCCCACCCTGGGCGGCTATCGAGCTGGACGGGGCCTTCGACGACCCCGCCCTCTGCCCCTTCCACGGCGGGCGGGATGGGAGGTACGCTCCCGCTCCCGCTCCGCCGCCTCCTTCTGCAACATGACTTGTTCGCAGAAGGAGGCGACAGCGTTCCACGACCTCTCGCCGTCCAACATCCTGCTGACGACGCAGGACGGCGAGAGGTCCCACCCAATTTCTCTAATCAGGACACGGCGCAGCGCGCTCCACGCTGGACACTCCTCCAGCGTGTGCTGCGCCGTGTCCACCTCCTCTCCGCAGTGGTGGCAGCGCGGCGTGGCCTCCCTACCTATCCGATGCAGGTACTCACCGAAGCAACCGTGCCCGGTGAGCACCTGCGTTAACCGGTAGGTGAGGCGCCCCCAGGTCCTGCCGTGCCATTTCTCGAGGCTGGGCAGGACGGCCCCAACGGCGCGCCTGTTGGTATTGACGGGAGTGGAGAGACGTGCCCTCCACTCCGCCATGGCGCGCCTATGGGCCTGGCGTTTCGCGGCCGAAATCCCGGCCGCCTGTTCCGACGGGGAAACCCCCAACTGGCGGAGCTCGCAGCCGCGACTATAAACAGCCGCGGCACACCCCGCCAGGAGTTCCAGGGGAATTAACCCCGCCAGAACCATGGAGGACTCGTAGGAGGCCGTGCGGTACGCACGGACCACCCTGATGGCCATCCTTCTCTCGACACGGCGCAGCATATCCTGGCTGCGCCGACTGGCCATCAGGGGGCCCGCCCAAACCGGCGCTCCGTACATTACTACGGACCGCACGACCCCCGTGTACAATTTACGCACACCCTCCATGGGCCCCCCGAGGTTCGGGAGGAGGCGACATAACGCAGTCGCCACCCCCTCGCCCCGAGTTGCCAGGCGACAAAAGTGCGCCTCGAAACGCCACCGGGTGTCCAGGGTGAGTCCCAGGTACTTCATCTGGGAACCCACCCGGACGCACGCCGCTCCCACACGTACGAGGGACTGAGGCGGTGGCTCCCCACTCGAGGCCCGATCGTAGAAGAACATGGCCTCGGATTTGTGGGGAGCAATTGTGAGCCCCAGGCCCTCGACTGCTGCCACCACCGCGGCGACCGCCACCTCCCCGAGGCGGGTCGCCCTCTCAAACTCCCTCTCGGTCACCAGCACTAGCGTGTCGTCAGCATAGCTGACTAGGCTGGCACCGAGAGGGAGCGCCGTCCGAAGGACGGAGTCGAATCCCAGGTCCCACAGGAGCGGTCCGAGGACCGACCCCTGCGGGACCCCACGGCGGACCTCCCAGGTCCGCGTGTCGCCCCCTCTGCCCGGGCATTCGGCCCACCTGTCGGACAGGTAGGACCCAACCACATCCTGCAGGTACCCGGGCACTCCGTGTTCTCGGAGTGCCCGCAGGATGACCCCCCAGGGCAGGGTGTTAAATGCGTTGACTATGTCTACGCTGATCGCCAACGCCACCCTACCCCGGGAAGTGGCCGAGTGCACGAGGGACCGGACCCTGACGATAGCGTCAGTGGTGGACCGGCCCCTCCGAAAACCAAACTGGCACTCGGCCAGATCGGGTCCCGTAACCGACAGGTGCTCGACGAGGCGGCTCGAAACGATGCGTTCGAACAATTTGCCTACCTCGTCGAGCAGGCAGATGGGGCGATAGGCGGACGCGTCGCTCGCGTCACGCCCCTCCTTCCTTATGAGGACTAGCCTCGCCCGTTTCCAGCGGGAGGGAAACTGACCGGTCTCCAGGCAGGCTGTGTACAGCCGCCGGAGCCGGTCCCCCAGGACGCTTATGGCCAAAACCCATACCCGGCCGGGGACGCCGTCCGGTCCCGGAGCAACGCTCCGGGAACCTAAACGCTCGACTGCCCCGGCCAACTCCTCGTGGCTTACCCCCGGAGCGGCGGACCGGATGGTCGGGTCCGCCGAGTCGCCCCGCAATGACCGCGGGGCTTCCTCCCCGACCGGGTCAGGGAACAACGTCCCTATAACCCGGCCGAGGAACCGGGGGTCCATCTCCTCGGTCACCGGAGGGGACCAGGGGCGCAGCTTTCCCATCACTAATCGATATGGGCGCCCCCATGGGTCCCGATCCAGCGAGCCGAGGAACTCCTGCCACGAGTGGGTCTTGGCCGTCCTGATGGCCTGCTGCAGGGCCACCGTAAGCTCACGGTAGCTCCTGTACAGCAGTGCCGTACCTGCCTCGTCGTCGCGATTCCTTCTTCTCCTGGCGCGGGTATACTGGCGACGAGCGCGGCCGCACCTCGTGCGTAACTCCGCAATCTCGCTCGTCCACCAGTACACCGCGCGCCTGGGGAGGGGCCTGGCTCGGGGCATGGCGGTGTCGCACACCGCCCTCATCGCCTCCCCGAACCAATCGGCTTCCTCCCCCGCGACGACTGGCCCGGTCGTACAATCGTTGGACCAGGCCACGGCATGCACGGCCGCCATCAGTGCGTCCCGGTCGAGGCGCTGCAGCGCCCACCGCGGCGGTGACAATCTCTCCGGGCGGCGGATTTGCCGGGGCGATCTATCACGCGGGGCGGCGGAGAGGCCGAACGAGACATACAGATGATCTGAGAGTGTCTCGACCTCTTCCGCCACCCTCCACCCCGACACGCGACGTGCGGCAGCAGGGGTTGCCCATGTGAGGTCCACAATGGACGTACCCTGCCACCTAACGCACGTCGCGGCACGGCCCGTATTCAGGAGTATCAGACCGTGCTCCGCCGCCCATTCGAGCATCGCCCGTCCCCTGGCGTCGTCACTGGGGGAGCCCCACGCAGTTGCGTGGGCGTTGAAGTCCCCCAGGACGAGTACCGGGCGGGATGACAGTCGGGAGAGACATCTCCCGACCCCGCCGAGGTACGCCTCGAAGCGATCGAGGCCGCCAGAGGGTGAGGCGTAGCACCCCACCACCGCGGTGTCCCCCCGCTGGACCGCCACGAACCCCTCCCCGCGCTCAATTACACTGCACGGGGGGGATCCGGGCGAGGCTGTCCACGTGACCGCCACTACGCCGCACAGGTCCCCAGCCCAATTAGGGTAATCGGGGATCCTGTACGGCTCGGCGGCCACACCAATCTCGACTGACCACTCCCGCAGGGTCTGTAGGAAAATATCCTGTGCCCCGCGGGAGTGGTTCAAATTGGCCTGGAGGAACCGGGACGCGAATTTTACTCCGCGTCCATGGCCTCCTCCAGGCCAGCCACCGCTGTCGGCGGTGCCATCACGTCTTGTGCAGCCGGCGGATCCTGCACCACGCTCTCCGCCTTGCCACGGGCAGCGGATGCCGCCGCGCTACCAGAGGGCGCAGCGACAGTCCGCCCCTCTGTACCCGCCGCGCGACCCTTTTTCACCCTCTTGGAGGGCGGCGGCGCACAAGCCCGACTACCCAGTCTGTGGCCCGCTGGCCGACCGAGGTCCGTGCACAGCGGGCACTTGGGTTGGGAGGGGCACTGGCTAGCCCGGTGGGCAGGGTCCCCGCACCGGAAACACAACCCGCTGCGATCAGTGGTGCTGGTGCACCGCAGACGGGTGTGCCCCACTTCGAGGCATCTGAAGCACTGCAGTGGTCTGCTCTGCAGTGCCTCTACCCTCGCGGAGACCCACCCCACCTGGATCCGCACTCCCGCGACGAGCTTCCGCGCCGCAGTCAGCGGGCATCGCACCCATACCGTGCCGAGGTCGTGCGAGGAACGCTTGACGTCCCCCGCCCTGACCTCGGAGGCAGTACAGCCACCAGCAGCTGCCACTGCCTCCAGCACATCCTGGGGGGTCACCGAGTCGTCCATCCCCCTTATGCGGAGTTCCGCCGACTTAGTGGGCTGGCCGACTCTGACCCCTGTGCCGTCAAGGGCAGCTGCCATTTTCGTGGCCAGTGCAGCCGCCTTCGAATGCCCCTCTGGCCCAGGGACCTCAAGGACCATCCCCCCGGTGACCGCTCTTTTGGGGCGGACGCCAGGGATCCCCAGCTCCCTGAGGTCCACCTTTTCGCGGGCCACCTTCATTGCCTCCGCGTACGTCAGCTTGGCCCCCGGCAGAACAGTTAGTGTAACCGCCGACGTACGCGGGGGACGTGGCAGTGAAACCCCGACCTTCGCCTTTTTGGACGGCACCGATGTCTCCGGGGTCCTCAGCGATGCCTTTGTCCTCGGCTGCATTGACCCCGCAGCTGTACCGGCCGTCCGCTTCTGTTTCACGGCCTTGCGGCCAACCACCTTGGCCCATTCCGTGACAGGCCCAGGCGCAGTGGTGTTCGGCTGCTTTCCCGCCGTCTTACTGGGCTTGTCGTTCCGTACAACTTCCCTACGCGGGACCGGCACCTCTGAGGAACCCTCCAATGGGGGGGCAGGTCGAGCACCGTCCCGCGCAAACTGACGCCTCACAGACGACAACCGCTTAGCGAGGGACCTCCTTGGCTCCACACCCTGCCCTCCTGCGGCTCGCAACTCACGACGGAAGGCCGCCAGCTTCCGGTCAATAACTACTCCGATTCTCTGGAGCAGTTGCGACGTCGCGTCCGCATCCTTCTCGCCGGCAGGGACTCCCGAGGCCTTCTGCTCGACGTTGCTGTCACGGTCAGCAGTCACGGGAGCGACTCTGCGCACCACCAACGGTTGCTGCGACGGTGGCGGCATCGCACGACCCGTGCCGGGCGCCTCGCGCTCAAGCCTCAGGCGGGTAACCTCTTTCCGGAGATCCCGCATCTCCGCCTTGAGCTGAGCGTTCTCCCGCTCCAACCAATCGGCATCGGTAGCCGCCGAGGACCGTTTGGCCAACTCGGTCGCTGCCACCTTAGCCGTACGGGCAGCCACCCTCAGGGCTTTGACATAATTCCCCTTGAGGTTTTTGGAGGAGCAGGAGACGTTCTCCACCATCCTCATGTGCGCCAATATTTTCCCCGCCAGCTCACCGACGCTTGCTCTGTCCATCTGCGACGCAAGATCCTCCTCAGAAGGGAGGCTCTCCTTCGAGCTGCGGCTATATCGCTCCTCCGGATCCACAGCATCAGCAGCGAGCACATCTGTGAGCACTACCTTTGCCACTGGCATCCGCCTCTTGGAGGAGGTTCCGTCTCTGCCGCCCTGAGGCTGGCTCCGCTTTCGGCCCGAACAGCTCGCCCTCGCAAGCATCGAGGCCAGCGATGTGTCGGAGTCGTAGCCAGCCTCCGACTGCTGACTGCGCGCCCCCGTCGAACCGTCCCTCGTTGTTAGCCGGGATCGGCTCTCCGCGACGACGACTTCTGCGCCTTCGTCCCCACACGAGAGGGCGGAGGATGGCCGCGAGCAAGCCGCAGTCACCACCCGCTCCTCCGCTGTTCGTCGCCACGCCACCTCACCAACCGACGTCAGTGCCGACTCGGTGGTACCATCCTCCTCGCTCATCTCCGTCATCGTCATATTTTGTTCTTTATTTTTTGAATTAAATGCCATATTTGGTCCCACGAGAGGGTCGGAAATAAAGGTCCACCCGGGCAGAGCCGCCTTGCCCGGGTAAGGCTAATACACTCCGGGGTCGCCAGGTACCCGGAGGTTGGTCGCTAACGACTGGTGATCCCACCAGCCACGCCCGATGCATCCACCAAGGCGTACCTCTTCACCGCGCACCATAGCTTGGGTTTGGGATTTTTTAGAGAGGTTGTCATCCTCACGGGCCGGCCGGTTAAGGCAAGCCCCCCGTTCCTGCGAAACATGACCACAGGTTTACGGTATGTGTTGCCGCTCTTAGTTTTCACCGTTCAACTCAGGCCTGTCCGGCTAGGGAGACCCTTAAGGGGGCTTGCGCCCTCGCCGGCATAGCCCTGAGCATCACGACGGCTACTTAAGCCCCTACACCACGACAAGGTGGCGGCAGCCTCGGCGAGTCCCACTCACCGGGGTCGTAGGGGACGGAAAAGGAATGCCTAGCCATGGTTTATGCGGTACAATACTTTAGACCTTATGTTTTCGGACGTAAATTCATGCTCGTCACCGACCATCGACCTTTGGTATGGTTACATTCAGTCAAGGACCCCACTTCACGGCTTGTAAAGTGGAAATTAAAACTTCTGGAGTACGAGTACGACGTGGTTCACAAACCAGGGAAAATAAACAAAAATGCGGACGCACTATCCCGCAACCCAACCACGGTCTGCCTCCCAATAGTTCCCCGGGAGGATAAGGAATTCAAGATGCAGATACCAAAAATGAATCCTGCAACGGATACTATCGGCCATCGTATGAAAGAACTACAACGAGATCGGGAAAAAAGACCTGTCTACACCGAATCCACCAGCGATTCAGATGAAACAGCGGGTGTAACCCCAAGTCGACCAGCAAGACGGGAAAGATTTCATCATGACCCGACAGTCACAAGATCGCCGATACCAATTTTGACTCAGAATATACCAGAAATCAATGTAGAAGCAAACAACTCATTTGAGCCCATAGCGCATTCTACACAGATTAACAGGCATCTTACATCTAGTCCATACGCTACGAGTAATATGCAAACCATCCAGAATGATGCAATGGCTTTGGATTTGATTTCTTTCGGCGAAGAAGAAATGGGGGAAATCACGGTCCGACGGATGGAGGAACCACACGTACCCCCGGCAACCAGACCACTTGAAATTTCCGAGCCATTGGGAGAAGAGGAACGGCCATGTGGCGACGGCCTACAGCCGCCTTTACAACCCGCACCTGCGACACCGCCGGTGGCCCAAACCTCGCAGCCTTTAGGAAACAATCCAATACACTTGAGTAATTTTACACCTATCTATCATGAATCCTATGCTGATATATCAGCATCCGATTCAGACGATTTACAATCGGAGGAAGAAGAAGACAACTACAGTCCATGTAAAATAACTATATCCCCGGACACACTTATTGCTGCAAAAGGAAATTATGCCCACTTAACATCTGCGGACGGTCAACTAAACGATCCGGGAGGAAAAATGCTTGCCGACGTTGGCTATCTGGATAAATCTAACCTAATAAAGAAAGCCCCGAGAAAAGGACAAATAATAACCACACCCATGCATCGAGGAAAAATTTTCTCCGCATTTGTGACACAATATTGCTTCGAGGACATGAAAGAAGAGGACATAATGGAAACTCTACAAAATTAAAAATCCGTGCTTAAGGAGACGGGAACAACCGTAATTAGGCTAACCATGGGAAATAAACAGGATCAAACCTCTATCCAGAAATATCAAACCCTTATTAGTAAAGTTTTTAAAGACAGCAGTATGGAAATCATTTTATGTATGGGAACAACAGAGGTCACAAGGGCATTACTAAAACCTACTACCGTTTAAGGACACGATACTCGTGGCCAGGAATGAGGAACGATATTCAGGAATTCATCAGAAAATGCAAAAGTTGCCAAGAACAAAAGCTAGTCCGAGCAAAAACTCGGCAACCGATGCTTATTACGGATACTCCATTAGAAGCATTCGACAAAATCGCACTGGACACCGTTGGACCATTACCAGAAACTTACAATGGTAACCGTCATATACTAACCATACAGGATCATCTCACCAAATATTGCGTAGCTGTCCCAATACCAAATATCAGAGCTACAACTATAGCAGACGCCTTTGCAAGAAATTTTATTTCTATCTTCGGCACTCCACGTGTAATTTTAACAGATAAAGGTACGAGCTTTATGGGAAAAGTCATTACCCATCTGGCCGAGATTTTTAAAATCAAACAAGTAACAACATCAAGATATAGACCACAAACCAATGGATCACTGAAAAGAAGTCACATTGTGCTTATAGAGTACCTAAAACATTATATGAATTCACAGGAAGATTGGGATCTGTTTATACCATTTGCAATATTATCCTACAACACATCAGTACACGAAGCTACCAACTTTACACCGCACGAATTGATCTTCGGTAAACCAGCACGGTTACCCAGTTCTTTCCCTGAGGGAGAAGATTTGGAAACCTATGGAACCTACCTGACTAGTTTAATTACCAAGATGACACAAATCCGCAATATAGCAGCAGACAATTTGAACAACGCAAAGGAACGATCCAAATATTATTATGATAAACACGCCAGACCAGTAACATTCAGAGTAGGAGATTATGTTTATGTACAAAAAGAACCACGAAGCAAATTAGATCCTCATTACATTGGCCCATTTGAAATAATTGATTTGACTGACCTGAATAATGTGATACTCAGAACAGGAGACAATAGATTAATCACCAAACATCAGGACAAACTGAAAATCGCATGTGTTGACAAAACTCGTATCTGAATTTAATTTTACTCCCATCCTGGTAGACTAGCAACATGGAATATTTTGCAATTCTACTAATATTCATCGGATTAACCGCAAGAACGGATGCCCTGGACGAGTTCAAAATAACGACGCTCGGGAAGAACACGGGCCTATACTTTGAAAAATTACCTCCGCTAAAGATATACTATATCAAATGGCGATTGGTTACGGCAATCGAAATTAGAAGCTATCTACGACATCGACCTCTGATCGATGAACATCTCAAACGAATGGGGCAAATTTGTGAAGAACATAATCTTCCCACCTGCCCCAGCCAGGAATATGGTACACAATTACGTAACAAACTAGAGAAGACGCAAAGATACAGTGATCTATTACGAGCGTCCATAGGAGATGCACCCAAGGATCAATATCATAAACTGCGATCCAAACGGAGTGTTCCCCTCTCCTTTGTAGGAGCCGTCAGCAAGGTCTTATTCGGGACCTTAACAGAGGACGACACCCATTACTACAATGAGGAATTAGACAAACTGTATTCAGATCAAAAGGAAATAGCAGAACTGATATCAAACCAACCATATATAATGCCTTCAGAATTCGACCGCCTACATACCCAACTTATAAATATTACTATTCAGGCACACGAATTACTAAAAGAAGTCGTAACCCTGGGCACAACTCTACAGGAAACTCAAGAAGAAATTAAAGAAATACGGGTTCAGAACCTGCTGGAAAGATGGGTTAATCAGTTAGACAGAGCAGTCGAGGAGTACTAGGCGCACCTCATTATAATTATAGACGCTATTCTTTTTGCGAAACGAGGAATTCTTCACCCAGCCATCCTGTCGCCACACCAACTATTGGACTCCGCCAGGAAGATCAAGGATTCAACATCATACGAATTTCCATTAACTCCTACGGAGCTATTATCTGAAGGAATAGATGGAATTACCAAGCTGAAAGTTGCTTACACAAAAGGAAGAGCACTGTTTGAACTCATCATTCCCCTACTGGATACCACAACTTTTGACTTATACAAAATATATCCAAGCACATCGACACAGATGAAGGGAGCAACAACACTGACAGCCTATATAAAATCTAAAAACCCATATTTAGCTGTCTCCATGGATGGTTTAACATATCTTACGCCTGATGAGAAATACATCCAACAATGCAACAAGCATCACGGGCAGTACATTGGACAAGTCATATTACCAATTAATTACATACACAATAAACCTATTTGTGAAACAGAATTACTACATCATGCCACAGCAAACTCATGGAAAATGTGCGATGTACGTTTAACGTTAAATCTCAAGGACCTCTGGCAACCTCTACAATATAAACAAGCCTGGCTATACTATGAAAAGGAGGAAAAGAAGATACAGTTCTACTGCAAGGGGCGACCGGCCGGCTCAGACTACAGGGTGCCCCAGAAAGGGTGTAAGTCCCTTTAAGGGGTTGTTCCTGGGGTGATTCTAAACAACTTTTTCCTTCGCGAAAATGTCAAATTCGGCTTTGTTAACGAGTTATTAACGAAAAACAGTGACCAATCACAGAGCGAGTAAGACGGCTGGGCGTCAGCGGGAGCGTTGGATTCCACGCCGGGCTTGTGTTTCTACGAGCAACTCAGGATATATCGAAGCGACTGTTGACGAATGTTAAACAAAAGTTATATCGAATAAACTAATTAATTGTTATTCGTGTGGAACAAATAAATTGAGTTTATTCGATATTCCAAATGGATAATAGACAAATCAACGAAAAGTAATTGAAATTTAATAACGAATAGAATGCAATTCTTTTTTCTAATAAAAATTTATTCAAGTAACGTACAACATTATTATTGATAATAAATGTTAAACGTGGTTGTTTAATAATATTTAGTTCTATCGTTTAATTGTATTTTTATTAGTTTAATACAATATTTAATGGTAATATTAATTATAAATATTTAACGATATTTAATAATTGTTTAATAGTTTCGCCGAAAAGATTTTTTACGAAAACTTGGAAGAACACAGCCAGGAATAAGTTACAACTTACATTAAATTAAGAAAGAATAATCGAAAAATTGAATTAAACTCACTCGATCGACAAAAAGTTCAACTGCTGCTTGAAAATGTCTAAAAATTCACGTATCGTTGCATACAATGTAACATTGTATCGAGCTTGAGGAAGGGAATGTTTTTTACGGCAGAGCAGGGCTACCGAACAGCTGATCGCGGGTCAACGAACTCAGCGTTCACTTCGCGGCGTAGTCACTAATACCAATCGACACCACTGATCACCGACGATCCGTGACACTAATCACTGACAATCCACGACACTAATCACTGATAATCCACAATACCGGGGTGATAAAGTTGAACCAATGGTATTTCTACGTTGTAAAAATTAGTGGCCCTGAAAAGAACCGATTTTGGCTGCTGAACGTGTATCCCCTCTTACTTCGTATCCACGTTCTCGCGCGTGCAGAACGACTGACGCCATGTTTAGCGCGATGAACGCTCGCTTCGCTACGATCGCAGAACATTTGACGATCGCGCGACCCGCACCTTAGAACGTTTGATGCACAATACATTTTCCGTGCTCGCATTCTTGCCTTTTTATAAGAAAGACGAAGACATCGCCGCACCAATGAAATCGCGAGTATTTCGATCGTCAAATGTTTTATGCAGAATGGGGGTCATTGGACCAGCTAAGACATCGCTGATTTGGCAATTCAAGAAAATGCAAGAATGCGAGCACGAAAAATGTATTCTGCATCAAACGTTCTAAGGTGCGGGTCGCGCGATCGTCAACTGTTCTGCGATCGTACGAAGCGAGCGTTCATCGCGCTGAACATTGCGTCAGTCGTTCTGCACGCGCGAGAACGTGGATACAAAGTAAGAGGGGATACACGTTCAGCAGCCAAAATCGGTTCTTTTCAGGGCCACTAATTTTTACAACGTAGAAATACCATTGGTTCAACTTTATCACCCCGGTATTGTGGATTATCAGTGATTAGTGTCGTGGATTGTCAGTGATTAGTGTCACGGATTGTCAGTGATCAATGGTGTCGATTGTTGGTGATCGGTATTAGTGACTACGCCGCGAAGTGAACGCTGAGTTCGTTGACCCGCGATCAGCTGTTCGGTAGCCCTGCTCTGCCGTAAATCATTCCCTTCCTCAAGCTCGATACAATGTTACATTGTATGCAACGATACGTGAATTTTTAGACATTTTCAAGCAGCAGTTGAACTTTTTGTCGATCGAGTGAGTTTAATTCAATTTTTCGATTATTCTTTCTTAATTTAATGTAAGTTCTAACTTATTCCTGGCTGTGTTCTTCCAAGTTTTTGTAAAAAATCTTTTCGGCGAAACTATTAAACAATTATTAAATATCGTTAAATATTTATAATTAATATTACCATTAAATATTGTATTAAACTAATAAAAATACAATTAAACGATAGAACTAAATATTATTAAACAACCACGTTTAACATTTATTATCAATAATAATGTTGTACGTTACTTGAATAAATTTTTATTAGAAAAAAGAATTGCATTCTATTCGTTATTAAATTTCAATTACTTTTCGTTGATTTGTCTATTATCCATTTGGAATATCGAATAAACTCAATTTATTTGTTCCACACGAATAACAATTAATTAGTTTATTCGATATAACTTTTGTTTAACATTCGTCAACAGTCGCTTCGATATATCCTGAGTTGCTCGTAGAAACACAAGCCCGGCGTGGAATCCAACGCTCCCGCTGACGCCCAGCCGTCTTACTCGCTCTGTGATTGGTCACTGTTTTTCGTTAATAACTCGTTAACAAAGCCGAATTTGACATTTTCGCAAAGGAAAAAGTTGTTTAGAATCACCCCAGGAACAACCCCTTAAAGGGACTTACACCCTTTCTGGGACACCCTGTATATACAGGGAACCGGCATAATAAGTCTGAAACCCGGGTGCACCACGGTAACGGATTCGACAAGAATTCGAACCTTGGACACTATTGAAACAGCAGAAGAATTCACCTACGCTCCAACAATATCTCTGAACATCACAAATATCTCTCCGGACTTTGGTGATCACCACATTGAAATCATCAAGGAACTCAACAGGATGCGCAATTCTCAGATCGAAGAAAAGGAAAATTGGGCTGCCTCTGATACCGCAGTTTCACTAGAGTGAATAGAGGAACGAGCAAGGTCAATAAAAAAACATCACAGGATTAACCAACATTTACATATTGGGACTTATGCTGGGGGATCTATTGCAATCATGCTGCTCCTTTGCATCATAGTTCTGTATGACATAAAATTGAAACAACCAGTGAAGAGGTTGGAGCCCTCAAGTACATACTTTAGAAATACGGTACTTGAGGATACCGCCACAAGTACCATAGAAATGCAACAGATGAGACCTTCCACAGTGGTTGTCCAAAACAGCCAAAATATAAATAATCCCACCACCCGTCCACAAACCAGGATAATTTAAACAAAATTCAAGAAACCGAAGGAAAACTAAGAAGGTCCACAGTCGCAATACGTCCTATGAGCAAGGAACATCGCTACAAAATGCAGTGCGTTTCAACCCAAACGGAGCAAGGTGAAGACATTAGAACGATAGCCGTACAGACAGGACAGCAAGGAGCCTGGTTGAGAGAGTGCAGGAGTGAGAGTATTAAACGGACAATGGGAAAATTCAAGTCAGGCACTGGAACCTTCAAGATGGGAAGGACAAGTCAGACTCGAACCCCGAAACTCGTGCACCAGGGCGCATCAACCACTGATGACCACCGCAACCCTAAGCAACCGGCCCAAATCACCTACGTGTGGGAAAATGGCCTACGCCTGGCTCAACTAACGGACGAGACCATCCGTTTCTGGACACCGGGCGACTCGATCAAGAAATTCAAAACAACAGACATCAGCCAAAAACCCTCAAAATAGTCAACCACCGGATCAAGAGGCAGGCCCCAATAACCGATAAGTTCAACCTACACTAACACACCAAAACATTTACACCACACCGCAATAGGGTAAGGAAACACCTCAATTTTTTGCCGCGTATCCAGAGTCCAAATAAAAATGTGAAAGCATCGTAATAAACGATGTTTCATCTAAGGGGGGAGATGTTACGATCGCCTATGCCCTTATTTGGTCCTTGGATGCTCGCGTTGGAGTTGAGATGATTCTGGAAGGATAGGGACCACCGCGGAGCGAGAGTTTTCCCGGGAAAAATCGTCATCCGACGCATAGTTTCGTACATCCCCACTACCCATTTTTACACTGATTTTCCAGTATAAAAAGGGGTAGCTACGACAACTCGGGGGTTCAGTTAACAGACATTTACCGACGACGAAACTCTGCGAGATCGGGTATCAAAGTCCCTTTTGAAGCTCTTTAACCATACAGTACGCTGTTTAGTTTTACTTTAATCATTGTCTTCCTGAGCTCCCGTTTTCTCGGTAGCGTGAACACCGAGAAGAATTAGATTCTCGCTCCGTCGGAATCGAAACTTACATAATTTTCCACAATCATTTTGTAAAGTAGAATCAAGCACGAGCGATCGCGACATTACTCAATCACCTCTTGTAACGTCCCTTCATTTGAGAATAAACATATATTCTTAGTTACGAAAACTATCGTGTAATCCATTGTAATACCTTCCACGTAGAACCCACCTCGATATACTTCAGCCGCTCGAAGTATATCGAAATTAGTAATTAAACGTTACGAGGCCTAACTAACATTTCCTGCGGCACCCGGTGTTAGCCATACGCCGGATCGTCCACGACACCAACCACCTGGCGCTCCTAGTGTTAGCCATACACCAGTTCGTCCCCGCACCTTATCCTTTTTCGACCCCCAGAGCTCATGTACGCACTGGGTTAGTCGACACTAACAACTTCCAAATTGCCAAAGAAACTTCCTACACGACAATTGATGACAATGTGATTAGGACGCAGGCAATTCATGCAAAGTTTCGCCCTTTTTACTGTATTTAAGCGCTCGCGGACCGACAATTGAAGGAACCTTATACACGTGTGAATTGGGTGTTCCTTTTCACAATCTACACAAATTTGTTTCCGCTTATTCGTTGTAATGTATGATTGACCGCGAGCTTGAGTCTTCGGGCGTAAACTATCCTGCCTATTGTTTGTATTTCCCAAATTGACAATCTCCGTACCTAAGTCGTCACCACGGGCGTGTTTATTAACGAAGTCTACTAATTGACTGAATTTAGGAATTTCTTCGTCTTCTAAGGTACGCTCCCACGCGCAACGTGTATTCTTATCTAATTTGCTCGAAACTATATGTATTAAAATTGTATCCCAGTGCTCTGTGGGTTGGTTCACGGCCTGCAACGCGTTCACGTGCACTTGAGCCTCTTCTATTAACTGTCTCAGATTTGTGGGTGTATCCCGATTGACTTCTGGAAGATCGAACAAACGGCTCAAATGTGCGTTTATGATCTTCCTCGGCTTGTTGCATCGTTTGCATAACAAATTCCAAGCCACCAAATAGTTGCCTTCTGTGGCGTTCAACGAATCGATTACTGCGGTAGCCTCTCCGCAAAGTGCATTTTTCAAGAGATGGAATTTTTGCACACCGATTAACTCCTCGTTATTGTGTACTAACGACTTGAATGTGTCGTGAAAGCTATGCCATTCGATCGGATTGCCGTCGAATGGTTTGATCTCTATTTTTCTCAAAAGTGAGCTGGTTTGTTTAATCGTGCTAGGCGATTCTAATATTCGGTTCGTGGCAGCGAGTCTGCCGATGCCGCTCAACCCCTTTAACCGCTTGTTAATGGTCTCCGTGGCCCTATAATATTGTTCTTCGAATGCTTCCCATTCCGACGTATGGTCAGCTTCCTCGTCCCTACTTTCTATGGTTATTTGTACTTCGGAACATGTGTTAAACATTTGCTCGAATTTTGATTGGCGCGTTTCTAATGCCGAACTAGATGCCTCGGGATTATCATCTAGGTAAGTTTGTACGCGTGTC
>SMSQ01019924.1:0-11337 GCA_019453375.1 Ctenoplectra terminalis | reverse complement strand
TTTTTTTTTTGTTTGTTTGTTTGTTTATTTGTTTTTTTATATTTTCAATTATCTGTTGGGAAACAATGCGATCGTTGCGTGGATTCGATCGTTGGAAGAATTGATTTTTTTCAAATGTTTCATGCTACTTTACAGGTTGACCTTCGTTCAAGCTACGGAGATTGTAAAACCTGTGTAATAATTTCATGCTCTATAATTTGAACGATAATATGTAAATTAATCTTGACGCGAATAATAACCGATTGTCGGTATAAATTAAGAAAATAGTAGCTCTTGGATCCGTAATGTTAAACATTCGTTTCAATCCATCGAGCGAAAATATGAAATTTTTAATGCGCGATAAAGTGAATTAAAAACATATTAGAGCTTAAATTTATGTATTAAAGTTTAATTTAACTCGAAGTTTTGAATCTAAGATCAAATTAATTAAGAACATGTTACCGTTTAAATTTATATATTAAACATACATTTCCATTAATAATTTTTAATCTAAAATAAAGTAAATTAAGAACATATTAGCGCTCAAATTTATATATTAAGCATCAATTCCACTCAAAATTTTGAACCTAAGATAAAATAAATTAAGAACATATTACCGTTTAAATTTATATATTAAACATAAATTTCCACAAAAAATTTTTTATCTAAAATAAAGTAAATTAAGAACATATTAGCGCTCAAATTTATATATTAAGCATCAATTCCACTAAAAATTTTGAACCTAAGATAAAATAAATTAAGAACATATTACCGTTTAAATTTATATACGTTAAAGATTAATTTAACTCAAAGTATTGAACCCAAGATAAAGTAAATACTTGGACAAAGCATTGATATAAACGGCATTAAACGAAAGGGGTGTATACAATTTGTCACTGGTTCGATTGGTATCTCTTCGATACGTAACTCATTTCGCTATTATTTATTTAATGAAGCATCGTTCCGCGAAGAATATCGCGACATTCTGAGTAGTTACATTTATAAGAAGTGACCGATCGCTATCGATGTTTTGCATTTGGTCGAATGACATTATCAGCGAGGAAGCCAATATTAACTGTGGTAAGAAAAAGCATTAATAACTGCGTGCGTCAAGATGTCACCGGACTTGATTAATGGATTTACCGCTACGTTGACCGGTGATGGATGAAGAATACATTGTTTCTGGATATGTATGATTAAATAATAAGTTGATTTGCTTCCTATTTAACGTTTGTAAAAAAAACCTAAGCTTCTCTTCGAGAAACACTAATTTACGTTACAGGGATAGTTTTTTATTTTTAACGGTATCATTTAACAATGTGCAATTAACGATCTAAAAATTGCTAATTGAAGCGTGGACAACAGATACTTATATAGTTAACGAAACATAAATCTAAACAACTAAACTATTTTTACACATTTATAAAAAAATTGGAAAGCATAAAAATATACACAATAATAAAAAATGCTTATACAAACCCAGATAATATTATATAATACTATAATATTTACTGTATAAAACAATTTTTAATATAGCTTCTACTTCTTAAATTATATTGTTGGAATATTTATTAAAATGGTAAAACAGTGTTTACTGTGGAAACTGTTTTATTCTTAATAAAATCGCAGGTGGAAAAATACACGTATCCTAGGAAATAGATTTTGTTTAGTAAAAAAGAGAAACGTAAAAATACTATTGCAATTGGAAAACTATAATGTTGTTGCGGGGGTATGCACATATTCTATATTTATAAAAATATAAACCTGCATAAAAATCCGCAACCTAATGAGAAAAAGCAAAATCTCTTCGCGTTAATAATAAACAAGTGATTAAAGTTCCCCCGTACGAACTAACAAAACGGACCCAATTTTTTCTCAATTTTAATATTTCAATTTTATCATTTCGCGCGACTTAAAAGTTACAAACTAATCTATCAACATTTCGAAAGATTTATTTTACTTAGTTATCACTGTACTATTCAATCTTATTACTTTATTACTCGCACCGATACCACGATCCATCTACACGAATTATTAGCTAAAAAAATTTTCGAATCAAAGTGAAAAACTGTAATCGATGGTAATTTTTTTGTTTTCTTCCGTACAACCAGACAAAATTCGAGCTACAGAGGGTTAAAGAAGCATTAGATTGCCGGTACAAATTGGTACAGAAGAAACATAATACGTTAACGTCCAAGAATAATAATCCACTGGTTTCTGACAGATTAAACTTTGTCAACTTCATGGCGCTAATCGAAATACAATACGAACGTGTTAGTCACTCTTACACGCTCAGGAATCCTCTGTACAGGCACACGTATTCCCCGTGTATCCGCTCCCGAGGCGAAACGACATTAGCCGCTCTTATCCATTCAAACAAAATGTCAAAGTGCCAGATGATAATGTGGAGAAGATAAATCAAGCATGCTGAAAAGATGACGGTGATAAATGTAAACCCGTCCGCCAGGCGGCCCCGGAGATAGTTACTGAGATACACGACGAGTCGTGACTGATGGCGATGTCGTGAGATGTGGTATCATAATAATTCATAAAGGCCGAGGCCAGAAGCTTAATCGCTGATTAATGAAAGGACAGACTTGTCCCGATCTGGTTCTTCCTTTTTCTCGTTCCACTTCTCTTTCTTCCTCTTTTTACGTTGCTACCCTGCAGTTGCTGCTGCGACCGCTATTTCTTCTTGCTTGCTCCCTTCTTCTTCTTCTTCTTCTTCTTCTTCTTCTTCTTCTTCTTCCTTCTCTTCCCTGGATCTACACTTCTTCTTCATCTTCGTCGTCAGCGCTGCCGCCTGACGTATGTATATGTACCAACGGAGCGAGACGAGTAATCCGACATGTGTTCGTTTGGGCGATAGAACCAATTAATGTTGCGGCGGCCACGTTGCCCCGTCGAGTCCATAACTCACCGAGCGAACCTCTCCTTCCACAGGATTCCTCGGCAGAACTTCGAATCTAGAAGAGGTTACCCAGAGTCATTCGTAAAGCTCCCGGTACTAACCGCGTGTATTAATCGCTTCGGCAACGATTTAGCGTATCAGTTTTACATTTTTTTTTTTAATTGTTTTTGTTTGTTTGTTTGTTTGTTTGTTTCTTTCTTTTTTTTTCTTGTTTTTTTAATGCGTATTGGTTTTATGTCGTATCGAGATCTGGGTCATTAGCGACGACTTCTTCTGGTTTGCTTCGAGTTAAGTTTCGCGATAGAACTCGGTTTCTTTGGATGTCTATGGAGAGTTGTTTTTGTATTGTTCTTCTTGTAACTGAGAAGCAGTTAGTGAATCTTTGAAGTTGGTTAAATGGTTGCGTTTAGGAAATAGTTTTTAGAAGCGTGTATGCGGTGGTGTGAGTTTTGGTGCAAAGTGAATGAATTGGTAAAATAAATGATTCTTGCAACATTCGAGATTTAGCACATGTGAGAAGTTTCGTACGTAATTTTTAGTATTTATACGCATAAATTTAACGTTATAATTACAGAACGTTACAATTATGGAAAAAATGAATTATTATTGTTTTTCTATAATAAGTTCATCGGATGTCCGGACTTTGAAACAAATGATTTTTATAGTTTTTGTGAATTGTATGTGTAAAGTTGATTATAAATATTTTTTGTCCGAACGTTACAACTGCGGGAAAAATGAATTATTATTTTCTTTTCCATGATAATTGCCCAAAATTTATAATCTTGGTACATTTGCAGTATTTGTGTATTTCTATAATTAACTATTAATATAATTTTAATGGTGTTTGATTATTTTTAGAGCAGCTTCGTTGTAAACAAATTTTCACTCAATGCAATTTTATTAGTTATATTAACCCTCTACAGTCCCAATTTTGTTTATCAGAGAAAAAAAGAACTGCGATTAATTACAGTTTCTTGCTTTGATTTCAAAATTTTTAAACCAATAATTGCTACAGATTGATCGTGGCACCATTACAGTAATACAGCAACAGAATTTAATAGTACAGTGATAACTAAATAAAATAAACTTGTTTTAAATATAAATACATCAGTGTGTAACAAGTTACATGGCGCCATAGAGGCTTAAACATATTTTTTCATTCATATAGACTGTTATTATAACAAAAACATATTTCAATATTTTCGAAATAGTCTTTAAAATTTATTACTACGTTCTAATTATAACGAAGAAACGTTAAAAAAAAAAAAAATTGCTTCAGACTTTTAAAATACCTTTTTTTAGACTCGTTATAAATTTCATAATAATGAAACGTTACATTTTACAAGAACAAGGTTTTTAGAAATTAAGATGAAATCGTTAGTAAGCTTAAGGCTCACGCAATCCATAAATAAAGTTTGGTTTCTTGTTGTTCGTAATAATAATTATTGCTTGATAAAAACGGTAAAGAGAGACAACAGCCTTACCGACTATACAATAACCACGTATTTACCGCCATCTGAAGCGATCCTCAATCAACACGAAACTTATTATTTCAAATTTGTTTATTTTCCAGATCGTTGAAATCGCCCGGTTATCTAACTCCAAAGTTCATTTATGGATCGAACACTTTTTTGTTACTCGTCGTATAGTTTTATGGCTTCAACTTCTGTTGAGCTATGTCGTAATAATAATGACTATCGTATGACATTATTATGGTAATTTCAATAAGATAATTACCACCTAACTTCCAACGATATCGTAATAATAGCCTTGAATTTTATAGATGCATTTAATATTAATTGCAAAATCAACGAGACTTAACCCTTTATGGGACCGTGTGACTTAACTCTTTGCACTCGAAGTTTTTTTTCATTCATATTACCAGCAACTCGAAGCAGTTTTAGTGAAAAAATCATATTTATATATACGTAAATGATGCGCGCATTCAAAGGAAAGACATCATTTTATGTTATTATTTTCTTTTTAATTGATTATAGATTCAAATGTTGTGGTATATAAGAAAACAAAAAACTATAACATTATTACATTTTGAAACAATCGCCAATATGTAATCGTGGCTCCATAGCGGAGCCCTCGAGTTTGAAGACAAATTTTAAATGGCTCCGCTCCGGAGTCCTCGAGTGCAAAGGGTTAAAAGTTACAAATTCGTGTATCTGTATTATAAAAAATTAATTTTCTTTAGTCGTCGCTGCACTACTAAATTTGGTTACTGTATTACTGCAGCGACACCACGATTCATCTACAGTAATTATTAGTTACAACATTTTCAAATCAAAGCGAAAAACTGTAATCAATCATAATTTTTTCTTCAATAAACGCACAAAATTCGGGCTATAGACGGTTAAGTTAAATGGATGCAAAAATTGGGAGGGATAGAAACGAGTAAACATTGAAGAGGAATAGGAAGAAATCTTAATTCAATGTATCAGTCTCCGAATATGATCACTTCGTCCTTTAACTCTTTGGAACACGCCGGGTTTAAAAGTGTCCCACATTTTTGATGCACCGTAATGCACGGTGGGACACTTTTAGTCCCACCTCGACTTAGGTAAAAGGATGTGCTTTAACACTAAAACTACCGACGATTAAAGTGTACCTATTTGGATCAAAGAAATTACAATAATAGATACTTGGAAAAATACATAATACGGCAAAAACAAATGTTCAACGATATATTTTGCAGGAAATCATGGAAAATACTCAAAAATGCACCGTTAATAATTTATAAAATTTGAGTAAAGAAATTACGAACCGGTCATTTGACCGCTTTGGTAGGTTTAGTGTTAATAAGTACCATTCATGAACCCATGTGTCACGGTTGGACCATTAGAGTCCCACCTTATAACAACAAATTCAATTAAATTATTATTTTTTAATGTTTTTACATTATGTGATCCTCATATTAGTAAAAATATATAAAATACCAATTTTGTTTCATTTAAAACGCAATCAAATTTCTATGCAACACGGGTCCGTTTTATTATCTGAAATCCTGTGCCGCAAAGAGTTAAACGATAAGTAAATTAATAAATGCTTTCGTAATGCCGGAACCGAGAAGAGTAATTTCTTTTTTTT
The DNA here is from genome assembly GCA_019453375.1 of Ctenoplectra terminalis. Lineage (NCBI taxonomy): Eukaryota > Metazoa > Arthropoda > Insecta > Hymenoptera > Apidae > Ctenoplectra > Ctenoplectra terminalis. The sequence continues at coordinate 5,351 of SMSQ01019924.1, read as the reverse complement.
TTTTTTTTTTACAATGTATATTAGACGTATTACAGTGTATACAATAATTGTGCGCGTTCATAGCTATCATAACTATTAATTCTTTTTTTTCTTCCCTTGGATACAAGCGAAACGATCGTAAAAACAGATAAACATGTTGCGCGATATTTTATGCAATAACGAGATTTCTTAATTAACTGAATAATGCGTTGATTGGAATGAATTGATCAACGCTCTCATAGAAATAACAGTACTCGAATCCAGTTTCAAAGGAACGCCGCTACTCGTTACACGAGTAATTATACATACCAACCGCATTACGCTGTTCACATTGTTTCTTATTTTTTAATGCCTAAAAGTCCGCTTAGCATTCCTCGAGTAGAAATTCAAGAATTTCACTCGTATATTATTTATATCATGTCAGCGTGAATTGATTTAATTAAATATCTTTGCTGGTCACGCTCAGTTGGTGATTTAGAACTGGAATAAATTTTTCTTTCTTTCTTTTTTTTTTTTTCCTTCCATTACATATCAGCCTTCAACGAACGAACACTGCGTAAGAACACGAAAACAAGATTCACGACACGTACCGTTTATTTTTACCGGATATTTCATTTCCGACTTTATTAAACAACGCTGTGCGTCTTAGGCAACAACAAGATAGGGATTATTAAAATTAGAGGCGGAGAAAAGAGAAAAGTTTCCATATTCGCATTTATTAAGAGTTAAATTATCGTCGAGAAAATTAGGAACGAACTGGGAAACGAACGCGTGGCGGTAGGCAAATGGGACGCTTGCCTTGAACCCGTGCACTTAAGAAATTCAGGACTTATTGTTACTTGCTTCTGTGATCGTTTAACTCTATATGGCTCCGTGTGTCTTGAGAGTTACATACTGGTGTATTTATATTTAAAAAAATTTATTTCGTTTAATTATCACTGTACTATTCAATTTTGTAACAATATTGGTGCAATGATACCACAGTCCATCTATAGCAATTATTACTTTAAAAATTTCCCGATCAAGGTAAAATGCACAATAATTATAGAATTATATGATACACAGTAATTATAGAATTATATGATTCACAGTAATTATAGAATTATATAATTCACAATAATTTGAAACATATTTATAATTATATGATTCATAATAATTTGAAACATATTTATAATTATGTGATTTACAATAATTATAGAATTATATGACTTACAATAATTATAGAATTATAGGATTCACAATAATTATAGAATTATATGATTCACGATAATTATAGAAATATATAATTCACAATAATTATAGAAATATATAATTCACAATAATTTAAAACATATTTATAATTATTTTGATCAGTAAATAATTATCGGAGATAAAATTTTCAAATATTTATTATCTAATACATGTGTGTTTTTCATAGTCTTAGATTACCATTTAGATTGTACAAAATTCGTAAGTGTACTCACGATTTAATCCTTTTAAATTTGTCGAGTTCGAATTATTCTTGAATATTTAGTGTTCGCTTTCTTTATTGTAAAAATAATTCTAATTAATGTTTTATTGTAAAAATAATTCTATTATAATTTAAAGCTGTGAATAACAAAACTACATGACGCGATAAATATTTCCAAATTTCTATTTTTACCAGTCATTTATTAATAATTATAAATATGTAACGCTCACAATTTTGTCCAGCACTGTAACACTTAAAAATTCCAGAAAATCATCAATTATGTACACCGGTACAGCTATCTGTGTCAAATCGGATATTTTTAATACCATTTGTATACATCGTCTTTTTTTAATAGCCGAGCAATCTCTAAGTCAACTGTGCGTGAAAAATTGCAGGAAAAATTTTATCATTCCGATATATAAATTAACGAAGCGGTTTTTTTCTTTTTTTCTATTTTTCTAGTTCAACCAGATCGTCCGGCGTTAAAAGCCTTTTCAAGTGGAGTAACGAACTGTCTGCTGCGTCAAATTTCGTCACGGTACACGTGTATCCTTTTTCTGTAGACTCAACAATGCTTATCGCGTTCAGGATCTCCGCCCCGTAACTTTGCTCTTTCGCCACGGATATAGAAACAGCGGTAGAGATTCGCCTACATTCCCCAGGTCCGCTTCGCGAGCAGCGATTTATTGCTATATACCTACTCGCGCGTTTACGTGTTCGTGCGACCGAAACGATTCTGGTATTCCGAGCTCTGACTGATGAGGATGTAATAGGAATTTGTGAGCAACATTCATTGTTAAACTAAGATGCTCGGTCTTAATCCGAACGGATCTTAACGATTTATCGTAAGAAACACTGTTGTTACGCTTGGATTACTGGGAACAAAAATTAAAAGAATCGTTTATAAAGTAAAAGAGATAAATCGTTGGAATGTAAAGGTTACATCCTGTTTAACACAGATTTTTATGATTTTCAAATTTATTACGAAATTCCACGTGTCGGTCAACTGTGGTTGAACATTCTAATTTAACGCTAAAATCATAAAAATGATAGAAACTTTATAAATTTATTGAGGTGGATTTTTGGAAATTTTTGAAAGGATGGATAGAGCTTTGGGTCGTTTGCATTTTGTATTATTTTATAGATCCTTAATTTCTATTTCTTTGGTAGAAGTAACTATACTTCAATCGTCGGTAGTCCTAGTGTTAAAAATATTAGTAATTAAATATTAAACGCGTCTATATTTTGCGATTCAAAGGAAATTGTTAATTACTATCCTTGATTTCTATTTCTTTGATATAAATAACTATACTCCAATCGTCATTGATTTTAATGTTAAAAATATTAATGACTAAATATTCAACGCGTTTATATTTTTAGTTTCAAGATATTGTTCGCGTAAATATTTTATTTTGCATCATACATTCTCAATTTCTATTTTTCTATACAAATACTCTAGTCGTCGTTAATTTTAGCGTTGAAAATATTAATAACTAAATGTTCAACGCGTCTATATTTTGCGACTCAAAAGAAATTGTTAATTTCTATTCCTTTGACACAAATAATTATACTTCGATCGTCGTTAGTTCTAGTATTGAAAACATTAATAACCAAATATTCACGCGTCTATATTTCGCGACCCAAAAGAAATTGTTAATTTCTATCCTTAATTTCTATTTCTTTGACACAAATAATTACACTCCAATCCTCATTAATTTTAGCGTTGAAAACATTAATAACCAAATATTCACGCGTCTATATTTCGCGATCCACAAGAAATTGTTAATTTCTATCCTTAATTTCTATTTTTTTGATACAAGTAACTATCCTCCAATCGTCCTTAATTTTAGCGTTGAAAACATTAATAACTAAATATTCAACGCATCTATATTTTGCGACCCAAAGGAAACTATTCCTGCAAATATTTTGCATCATACATCCCTAATTTCTATTTCTTAGCGACCCAAAGGAAATTGTTCCTGTAAATATTTTATCTCACTCCTCAATATCTATCTCTTTGACACCTATCCTCCAATCGTCATTAATTTTAGCGTTGAAAACATTAATAACCAAATATTCAACGCATCTATATTTCGCGACCCAAAGGAAACTATTCCTGCAAATATTTTGCATCATACATCCCTAATTTCTATTTCTTAGCGACCCAAAGGAAACTGTTCCTGTGAATATTTTATCTCATGCATCCTCAATATCCACCTCTTTGACACCTATACTTCAATCATCGTTAACTTTAGCGTTGAAAACACCAATAATTAAACATTCAACGCCTCTACACTCCGCGACCCAAAAAACAAAAATTCTTCCTCCAACTATTCCCGCGACGTTTAAATTCGCGAACGGTGCATTCGGAACGTCGAAACAATTTGAACTTTGGAAGTATCGGTGCATACCTTCGATATGGATAGGATTATAAGGCTAGGGAACAGGGAGCAAGAAAGAGAGAACGAAAGAGAGACGATGTGAGAAAACGTGGGGAAGGGAGGCGAGTAAAACGCAGGGCTGCGTGCCTGCCGGTAATCACGCGTCGGGATAAAGTTATTCCGGGGCATAAATAACCGACATGTCTGGAATAAGGCATTAATTTATGTTATTTATCGCCCATTACGCAGCAAAGAAACATTCGCATGGGAAATAATGTATCATTCTCAACACGCGTCTGCGGCGAACTCGGGGAATCGAGAATGATTCAGAATGCCAACGAACGGACGAACAGCCCGTACGTATGTACATCGTGCTCTCTAAGAACCGACAGAGATAATGTTCGATGGTATACGCGACTGTATGCTTCGTGGACGCGGTTGCGTAACGTAGAGGTGAGTCTCGAATCAACAGATATGTACCGCGATGCTCTTCGAAATCTCTTATCTCCGCCCATCGAGAATGATTTTGTATCGTTTCAACCTTCCTTTCAACCTTTACTGTCCTTTTTATGCGACACTCGTAAAAATCAATCGAGAGCTTAATTATGCCGCGATAAAGGTCCATTAGGCATCAATTAAATGGAATCTACCAGTTTGTAATTAAGATCCGTTGGATTCCAATTTAATTTCCATCCTCCTGTTTCCATGAAATTAAGTAAAATTATCGTAAACCGAAGCTGGGTTGCACTTGTGGATTGGATAGATTCGTTTTACTATCTTTTTACTATGCTCGATGACGAAAGTATTCAGACACTTTAAATGTTAATTTTACTCCTTTAAAAACAGTTTTAGTGTAAAACATATTAGAAATTTTATAAGTTCGCTGGGATTTTTAAAGATTTTCTGTGGTTTTCTGTAAAAAATAAAGCTTTATCCTTATTTCCTATTTCTTTGATATAAATGACTATACGTTTAGTATTAAAAATATTAATATTATAGATAATAATTAATATTATAAATATGAATTAATATTATAAATATTAATAATATCTATAATATGTATAATAATAATTAATATTATAAATATTAATTAGTATTATAAATATTCAATGTATCATATATATAATTTAATTCTTTTTTCCTGTATTTTTTGCTTTATTTAAAAAGCGTTATATATTATTGTAAAATGAATAATATTTATCGAAAAAGGATTTTGATTTACTGTTTTGTTTGCAAACTATATTTAACTATAGTTAGGAACAAACAATACCAAAAGTGATTGGATACTTTTTCGACTAACTGTATGTCTAATTTAAATTGGAAAATGAACAGGTTAAAAGTTAAATCAGCATTCCTGAAAGAGCACAAATTAACTAGTATTTTTTAAAACAATAACTTAAATAAGAACTTCATGAAACTTCACAGAAAGTAACTTTACAAGATAAATCATAATTTCTCACTAAAACTACCAAAGCAGTCAAATAACCATTTCGTAATTCCTCATAGAAATTCTATAAATTTTTAACAGTGCATTTTTTAGT
>SMSQ01019922.1:0-24447 GCA_019453375.1 Ctenoplectra terminalis | reverse complement strand
AAAATTCGAAAATCCGAAAATCTGAAATTACTTTATAGAAGCTTCGGCGATTTGCCTTTCTTTAATGGCTGCCGCCACCCTCTTGGCAAAAATCCTAGGATCCTCCGCGTAGAATCGAATGTAGATTCTTGGTATCTTGAACTTGCGCTTTCGACCATCAAGCGTGAGCACGCTCCACAATTTTCTTTTGCGATCGTAGCGGGCAACAGCGGCATTGGTCCAACAAAACAAATTGTTTAATTGATCATCCTCGAGGGGAAACATTTCGTCTTCGAGTCGAAATCTTGGAACGAAGACAGTAGCTGGTAGCGAATAATGATTTCCGTTTATATTGCTCAGATTTATCCAGTCTTCTGTCGTTCTACGAATAAACACGAAAAAACATGAAAAACGATACATTATTTTATTGCTTCACCACTCGTTTCAGGTTTCTATAAATTGATAATACCATAAACTTTTTAACCCTGCTACGATCTTCAAACTCTTTCCGATCTAACCGCGCTCATATTTGATTAAAAAAAATTACTAATTCTTATAAAAATGTGTGTTTAATATAAAATTGGAAAAAGGAAATTTGCTTATTTACAATAGCTGTTTTATACTTTTCTCAAAAATAAAAAATTTTTTTGGATCAAAAATGATCCAGAGGCCGTAGCAGGGTTAATAAAATTTAATCATATTTGTAAGTACATGTATAATAATACTTTATTCTCTTTTGCTAACAAAATTAATTTCTTTACTTTCATAATTATTACGTTTTAATAAACTGATATTTTAAATAATGACGCGAATCGAGAATTGACCAGACAATGCCAAAGCGAGTACTAAAGGATTACAAAAAATTGTCAAAGAAATGACACTACTTCTTTTCAACTATAAACTACATTTTGTCCTTAGTAGTATAACGAATTAAATAATTCAAATTAAATAATTCATAATCCCCTAATCCACGGTAACATCACTTTTATGCTAATGGACAAAATTAATTCATTTAACGAATTTTAATTGAAATTACTGAAAACGTAAATACATTAACACGATAAGCACCCCGCGGCCCCTGTGAACCTTCACTGAAATATTTCGCGTGGGTGTCGTTTGTTTCCATTAATGGGTTTTATTAAACCACGTTAAATAACAATACGACTTTTCTTTGCAGGCCTTTACCATTTTTTTCTTTTTGTTTCCTTAAATTCTTAACTATTTTTCGACCAAATGTTCTTCANATACGTCTAGTAGTGCAATTTTATTTATCACTACCGTATAACACAATCGAATAACTTAATCATATTTCATAACATCCCAATCCGGTAATTAGTGATCGGGAACTTTTTTCAACCATCCTGGGTTGCTTACAATCGATCGATCCTCTGGGAAGCTGATCCATCTTTTAGCTTCGCCGAGAAAGTTATAAATTTTCTGGTCCTGTAATTGTCTGACACGAGCACTGTGATGCTCGGTGAAAACTTGCCAAACGAGTTTTGTTCTTCTGGGCGCAGTCGTTAAAAGAACTACTTCCGGTGTGACAGGTTGTTCCGGTGTACCTGTGGATCGTTCAATTATTTGCAGTATTGACCGTGTGTCCATAAATATCGTACAGTTCGCTTGTACTTGGTATGTAGTCTTTTTATCTGAGTTTATTTCTATTGTTAAATAAATAAACAATGTTTGTAAATGGTACGAACAATTTTTAACCGGTGCTGTTTAATTGTAACATGTATTTCATTTTTGATCGGAACGTTCCGTAACATTTGTTTTCTACGTTGCTATTTTGAAAAAAAATATTGTTTGTAAAATTTTTAACTACTTTAATTAATTGTCGATCACTCACCCGTCACGATTTCGGAGTAGTAACCTCTTTTTTTAACCTTCTCTTCCTCCATATTTTCAATTTTTACACAATTTAACGTATGTTTAAAATTAACTTCTATTTTTAAAATTTATATACACGCTAAGTTATTAAAAATTAAAATAGTAACGCAGTTGTCGTTCCATTATCGTTAAAAATAATAAAAATACAAATACCATGTGTCATTTTTTATATCACTTGGGAACGTGAACTTGCCTATTATATTAATTACGCATGCCTTTATCAATTATTATTCCCGGAAATATCAATTAAAAATAAATGACTTTTACCACTGTTTCGCTTTACGCTCTTTTATTAACGATTAATCAAATTGGGTTTTCCTTATTTATTAAATAATCTTCCTGCTGGAATAAAAAGTATTGATATTATAAAATAAAAATTTATATTTGTTTAATGATTTTAACGTTATTGATGTGCTTTTATGTGTTTGGAATTCATGTTTCGATTGCAGATCAAGTTGGAAACTAATATATCTACACGAGCATTTTATATTTGCAACTTGTGGTTATAGCACAGACAAGATATACATAAGAATAGTCACTCGTCTAACGTATTTTTAGGGCCCAAATTCCTGGGACTCTAGAGCCCCGTTACTGATTTCGTGTTATTCGCAACGTTACCGACAAAATACAGAAACAGATCTTAGCGCTCCCTCACGGACGATGGTGTCCATATTTGACGTTATTTCCAACTATCGGTAGCATTGTAATCTTATTCTAGACCTAATCGGTAACGTTGAACCCGATAGGCTGTCGCATAAAAATACATCGAGTGGTGCATCTATCTTATTTCTCGTCTATGCTGTATCACGTGCATACCCAACACGTGATATCTTTACACGACAGGTGCTGCCATCCGAAGCTATTTTACCTTCCACGATCAATCTTTACATTTAAATATAACTTGTAAAACTCGCTTTGAATCATAATTATATATACTCGGCAAAGATGAAAGAGTAGAAGAAGCTTATTTCAATCGAAACAATAAACATTTACCATTATAAAAATTATCGGTTCGATTTCACAAGCGATGCACAAATTGATAAATACAATTCGTAAATACGAAAAATAGGCTCGAAATGGATATTTGAACAAAACAGTGCCAACAAAATTTCAATCGCACGATTGGCCGTTCGGAAAGATGAGCATCGCACGTTACCGACGCGAAATGTTTTACCATCTGTGATCTACCGCATAGCCCATGCCCGTGTCGGAAACTACTCGGGACTAAGAGACGCGCGGTAGGTACTACCCTCTACAGTCAGGTATGAAAACGGGGGTGTGCGAGCGAGTTCGTTTCTCGACGTCGGCTGATCAGCTGTGCGGTCGAAGGTGGGCTTTCCCCTTGCGGTGCGGTGTCGTGCAGATTCGTAGTCTGGCTCGATCGGCATAGGTCCGCGGGATCGTACACAGAGGTTGGAACACGAGCCGTGGCATAAATACATGGACGATAGTACGCGGTGGCGGCGATAAATCGGTAGTATTTTCGGGTGAAGGGGGGGTAAGTGAGGCATGACGGGAACAGGTGACAATAGAGCTTCGCCATGTTAGATTTTACGAGATCGCGAAACGTGCGCCGCTGCTGCTGCTGCTGCTGCTGCTGCTGTTGGTGCTAGTGGAGAGAGAGAGAATTTATTTTGTTTTCTCGACTCTCGTGCTACTTTCCTCAGCGGTGATCCAACTGAAAATCATCCAAGCTGGATAGGTTACCCGAGTATCTCCGCGATACCGTGGACTGGTTTATGGGGTAAGTTTTTTTTTTCCAGTGAAATATTCACGTTCGGCGACGATGTTGCCGAGACGACGGTAATATCACCGGAGCACCCGCGGAATTAAAGGTTAACCTCGACGTTCGTCGATCGCCTAACCTCCCCGTCGAGGTTGACGCTCTCTCGCTCCGGTTCGCTACACTCGGTCTCGCTCCTAACAATCGACCTGTCTTCTCCCTTTTTCTGAGAGAAAGTATTCCCCGGGACTTTCTGTGTCACCGCGGAATTGTGTCACGCGTTCCTTCGCGCGGTGTCATCCAGAATTTCGTCCGCTATCGTTGCGAAAATAACGCGTGGATGGAACGCTGTGTTGGCCGAGCGCGCAGTGTTTCCCTGTTCCGCTCGCCCCGTCGTTTCCTATCCGCGAAAATCGCTGACAACGCCGATGACAGCGTCAATTGCTTCGTTTCTCGATAAGGTTACGAAGATCACGTGAGTCAAGGATATCGATATTTCTGTACGAAACTGAGGTCCCGAGCGGGTGAGTCAAAAACGTCGGTACGTGTTTTGTCAAATGCTGACACTCGCGTTGCTTCTTGTTCCTACCCTTTTAATCGCGCGACACGTAACGGCAACGTGCATCGTTTACTTAGAAAGACTTACGTAAACGCGAATTACACGACCATCCGGATAAAAACCAATAAAAACCAATAAAGATGATACGAATTATTATTATTATTATTATTATTATTTCTTCGCCGTGAAAATATATCGAGCTCAATCGTGTTACGCGGACCACCGTTTACGTTGCGTTTACTGTTTTTCGTTTTTCACCGATGACACGCGTGACGTGTTCATTGTACGCGGCCGATATCTTCGAAAATGTTTTACCAGCGTTCAATAAGTGTGTTACTTAGGATAGAGTAGTTAGAATCGTAAAGCGAGGTAGCATTGTATACGTTCAGTTTTAGGTTATCCTTCTTGTTCCCTACCCGTAGAGATAGAAATGGATTTATCTGTTTGCGTAGATTTTGAAACGAGGATGTGTCACGTTACTACTTGTTACTACTTCGTTTTTTTTTTGTTCCCCTTTTTTTAATCACACCATGACACGTGTGCGTAATTTATTCTGCTTGTACTCGATAACGCCTAATATTGTCTGACGCGTACGTTGAATCTTCGAACAAACTATTTACTGTGTTCTAGTAATACGTTTGATTGTGTTAGTACTGTAGATTTTCGATTGTATCGTTTCAATGATTGTATTAATAAAATCTCGAAAGATATACGAATTTAAGTATCGAATTGTGCGCAGAAGAAATTTAATTTAGCGTTACCAACTTGATAAATATAGATACCTTACATCCCTGTATCTTTCGACCCTTGCTTCGTAACAAGTACCAATAAAATATTTTCTAAAAACATCGTTCGAAATGTAATGAATCACCCATGCATTCGAGTTTTCGAGATCTCGATACTTTATCGAATATCTGGCGATACGGAAACGTGGTCGTATCGCTGTCACTGCGGTATAATTGTCGCGTTGCTGTCTATTACGGTTTCCGCGTACGAATCACCCTGGAAAGAAAAAAAACTCGACACCGCTAACTCGCGACCGATCGAGGAATCGCGTTGTATCAAAACAGTAGTTGCAACGTCTTTGGAAGTCTACTGTACACATATTTATCTAAAAGCCATTATTTTTTTGTTTCTAATCGGGGATGCCGTCCGCTTTTTAAATAATTATCTCGGTTAGATTTCATTATGTGCAAGGTGATCGATCCTCGTGACCAAACCGCGAAACCTATGGAAAATTAAAAAAACAAATTTTTCCTTTCTTTCTTTCTTTTTTTTTTTATCGTATTTCACATAAGTTTACATAGGCGAGTATTGCTCTTCGATGGTTTGTAGTAGTCGCTCAAATGGATCTATTCTATCACGATTGCATCGTTTGACCCATTGGTACTTCTTCAACCACCGAGGAAACCTATTCTCACGGATGTTTGTATTCTTGAATTTCTGCACAGCACCTTCCCAGCAGACCTCGATCGTTTGTTCTAGCTTGCAAGCGATAAATAAATTTCAGTTTGACTTCAATTCATTTATGTTACATAATCTAATTTGTAATAAAAATAGTCGGAACACCATCTAGAATAATTGTAAGTAAATTGCATTTACTTGGAATGTCTTATTTTAGGTGGATTATTATTTTATTTATTACCATTTACTTTATAAACCCTAAGTTCCCCATTTCATACCGAATCCATAAAGACACCTTATTCCGAGATCCATCGCCTCGCACAAAATGAAACGAAGTCATTGTCTTTAGTTTCATTAACGATAAAATTTTGTCAATCGATATCGATTGTTTGTTACTTTCATTGCTACAACCTCTCCGCTATAAATTCTTACGAGCCGCCACCGATCTCGTGTGCAACCAGTTTAAGCGTCGGCGCGTTAATTTCACGCGTCGACAGCGCGCAAAGCGAGTGTTAGCCATAGAAACGAGCCGTGGAAGAGCGAACTGTGAAATGTATTATCGGGTTCGTGTGAATTACTTTTTTTCCGTCCCGCCAGATGGACTGTTTGACGAAATATGGGACGTCGATTCGCGTGAACCGATTTCCCAACTATGCGGTTGTTTTTAACCTTTTGATACTTTAATGCTTTGCGGTTTGCTTAATTTTATTTTTTAAGCTTCCGCTCAACCACGCGCTGCGGTTTAAAACGCGTCATTTTATCGCGGGCGTGTAACGGAGGGGGAAAACGTGAAACAAAGAGGGTAACCAGAGGTCCACGGTACAGACAGGGCACAGACAGCGCTGTTAATTTCAATTAGTTGCACCGTTATTTTTGCGGACCAACTCGAACGTTAATTTATCGTCTTATGGAAATGATCCGGTGTGTGAGCTTCGATTGTCGCGTTGAATCGTGGAAAAATATATCGCGCCGCTTTTGGCCCGATTTATGCTTGTAGAGACCGCATATCTCTTGGTGAAAAGTTGGGTGCGTTATCGCACTGGTAGTTTTCGAGTTTGCGGTTTATGTACAGAGTGGTCTGGTAGAAATAGAACGTTTGATTTATATGGCAACGTGAAATATATTTCGTAATAATCGTCGAGAAGCACAGAATTGTTTATTTCGTAGTATTCATTTTCTGTGAGATCATTTCTGTTCGTTTCAAGGTGATTTTTTTTTCTTTCTTTTTTTATTTCACGGGTACGTATATTTTCTTTCCATGAAAGTTTATAGAGTGACATAATTGTTAAATTTGATCGCCTTTTTGGTGGATAATTATCCGATGAGAATAATATTGTACGATATACGTATAAAAGATATTAATTTTACGCAAAGAAAACGTCTGTTTGTCTCTGCCAACGAAAATGTTTTTATTTGTAGTAGACCACTGTGTGTACATATTATAATAATTTAGGTTATGCTACTTGAATGTAACGAATAAAGAACCTCGTAAAGTTTCAGCTAAACGTAAATCTTTTAAGATTTGTAACGAACATTTACACATGACTGTTTCTTAAAATTGTGATTTCAGAGGAAAGTTAATTAATTAAATGGTATTCGATGATGGTTTCTTTTCAAAATATTAAGATGAATTGAAAAGGATGTAGCGGTGGACAGGTTTGTGATGGATGAAATTTTGTGGAAAATATTTGGTGGGATATATGGGTCGCATATAAAATATTGATGGTTATATCAGATATTGATGTCAATATTTTTCATATTAATACTTTACTGATCGTGTAACTTGATACAAACAATATTTCCAACTGTAACTTATATTTTCTATCGTATATATCATCAAAGATGTAAGATAATTAATCGTAAAATGAATTTCAACACGCAATATAATCATTACGGGTGGTTAAATAAATTTACAAATCGGTTACGCAAGGTTATGGATGTCTGTAAATTTAATCGCAAGGGCGAAAATAAAATTGATTTCTCTTTGAAAAGGGAATATAATGAATTGAAAATTTTTACACAATATGGTATTTCTTTAATGTAAGAAATAATATTTCACATTTGTTCACAGAACGTGCGTTACATTTATATTTTTTTATTCGCGTCGTACTTCAGTTTTTTTTTCACATTCGTAGAAACTTATACAAACAGACGATAAATAAAACTAGCAAACACGTCAGCTTTTAAGTACATTGTATTGATTTGTATTAATTATTAATAAATTTTACATAATCTACTAACCTCCAAACATATAGGAAAAAACGTTGAGCTATATTAATAGCCAGCAAAGCGTTAATCTTGTCTGTATCGCAATAACATGTCATTAACATACGTCTATTAATGTCAGAAATCATCTTACAAAAAAAAAAGAAGAAGAAATGCCAAAGGTGCTAACCACAAAAGAAAAACATTCTATGTTTGTTGTTCCTATAGTAACATAATTTTCTTGGAATGTACAGCAAAAAAAATTTACTTCTCGTATGTCGGTGAAAAACAATAATATTGTATACTTTTCGTAATGTTTGTATACAGTTATGGTAAATGTTTTTTATTTTTATTAAATTTATTCTTGTATTTTAAAAATAATAGTCAACGATTCGATTTCTTTTCTTTTTCTTCGAATAAAATCTCTCGAGCCAAACAGAAAACATTGGTTCGGTGACTGGCCGCTCGTGTGTACGTGTTGGCCGCCTCTTGGAACAATTCGACGGACGACAGTATCTGTTCGCGAGCGGTGAGCAACGCGGAAAGTGAGCGAGAAGAGCGTAGAGTGGTCGCTGGCTTGAAACCGAGCGGACCAATGACTCACGCCACTGTTTCGCGCCACGATCGGCTTCCATGGTGAATCATGCAGCGAGCCTGCTCCCCAAAACGGACACCATACTGTTTTGCAGTTTTCAAATTCTCTGCGAACGCCATAATTATTTTTAATCCTAGATTACAGTAGTGTTCCATTTATCCGAACGATTCGACGGAAATAATGATTCGGATAATTGAATCGTTCTTGTAATAGGAGCTCAGGAATTTTTCTTTTATTATCCACAATTTTTCACTCAAGTAAATAGGATAATAAATTTTGTTAGATTAACGGAGTGGAAGGGACGATTCTTTGGTTTATGTCGGTCACACGCAGGGATTGGTTTTGTAATCTCTAAAAACCGGAAACCGGATGGGGGAAACCGCACTGTTTACGAATATTCGCGTAACTCTGAATTGTAACAATTTCAGTTACCAAATTAATTCAAATCGCTTGTTAACTTTCCAAACGTTTCAATAGTATTTTATCTCAGTTCATTGTTTATAATTTTATTATTGTCCATTGGGTTATTTAAAATATTTCTTTTCTTAAGAAATTTTGTTACTTTATTTTCAGACTTTATATTATTTATTATCAATAGGATTGTTTGAAAGTTTTGGAAATTCTTTCAGAAACAATTAGGCGTTTATTAAGTATAATTTTTGTTGGCAATGCGTTAATAGAATTCAGGCTTCGATTTCCAATCTACTTTAATTTAGTTTATTTATTTTTTTACACTACAACGTGATCCGTTGCTGATTAAAATCCTTTTATTATTTTTCAATTAATCCAACCCAAATATTCACATTCCATCTACGTTAAAATTAATCTTCTGCAATATCCGAAAGATTTCAAACAGGTACACGTGTACCCGATAAATTTTCATAAAAATTTCCCTGTCAAACAAAAATCAATACGCAGAAGCCTTCGTTTAAAATTTAAACTTTGGATTAATTTTTTCACAAAGAAACCACCATTTTTTCATCACACAAATACTGTTTCATTTTCCTATTCGGAATAAATTAAAAATGTTATTTATAAATGGACAACGGATCAAATTAGGCTTGGGCTGTTGAACGGTTCGCAAACGTGCGCGGAACGCAAAGTGTCGCAGCGTGTATGGTATTCTTTAAATAAATCCGCATCGCGACGTATAAACCACGTAGATAAAGCAGTTTTATCAACAGTTTCGAAGATAACGGAGCTTTTGACAACAATGCACTTTACACATGCTTGTTCACGTTGCGGACGTGTCCACAAACTTATCGCATAATATCGTCTTATGCGACGTGCCCCTGACAAAGAAGTCCTTTCTAACCCTCGCGAAACGGTGTATCACGAAATATATCCTACCTCGTGTTTCACGTATGAAACATTTCCAACGTGGAAGCTAAACGAGCATTAGGATTCATCACTGTAAACGTTCCCATATTTTAACGCAGAAAATGGTGAAAAGTGGTGCACGGTGGTGCCATGTTTAAAATGGAGGTCGTGCAGCTCGAGCGTTCAAGGTCAATTTTCTGTACAATATATGGTTCATGGTAATCGTATTATTTTTTTTTCTGAATTTTAAGAGGTTTTAATATAATTTTTTTTTTTTTTCGTATTTGGTTTTTTTTTTCTTGTAATTTTTCTATCGTTGAAGATAGCAAGGATTTTGGTCGAGTTTTCGTTAGAATGTGTGCTGTGATACTAATTAAAAAACATTTGGTCGCAAAAATAATTAAGAATCGAAGAAGAAAATTGTAAAGGTCTGCAGTCGTATCTTTGTTTAACGTGACTTAATAGAACCCATTAACGAATCGTAAGGTATTATTTTTGCTGTAAAATTGATATTGTCAGTCCTTAAAAACCAACTGATGCCTAAGCGGAAATTTCAGCGTCGGTCCATAGGTACCGGCGCGACGCTTAACGTGTTAGACCTTTTTAACCCTTTGCACTCCTAAACGTTTTTATGTTTCACGGGACTGCTGTGAAAATTTAAAGTTGTTTTAGAAAGAAAAAAAATTAGAAATGTTCACGATTTTTTAGTTATTTTCTTAACTTGGTTTATTTTAAAATAAAAAAAGGAAAAAAGATTGCAATTAATGAAAATACAAAATTTAACTTAAAACTTAAACTTTGAAGAAAATGATTAATACTGGTGCCATTGGAGTGCAAAAGGTCAAAACCGTTATTGGTCACTGTTTTTCGTTAGTAACTCGTTAACAGAGCCGAATTTGACATTTTTGGAAGAGAAAAAGTTGAAATCATCTCAGAAATCACTCCTTCGAGGGTCCTTCACTTTGCTTGAGACACCTTGTATAGAATTAGGTTTATATATGAAATATCATTAAACTTTTTTAAAGAAACTATTAGGGATAGCAGTAAATATTAGAAAGAAAAAAAATGTCCAGTATGTGTAACAATATCAAAGATAAGAGCTTGTAACAACCGTCGTAACGAAGTNCTAAACTTTTTTAAAGAAACTATTAGGGATAGCAGTAAATATTAGAAAGANACGTGTTAACCCAGAAAATATTATTTACTATTAAAATAGGTGCATTGGGCACCACTGGCCGCGAGTTTGAGAAAGTAGGATTAGGTTTCACGATTTGCAAGGCATTTAAATTTTTCCACAAAACGTTGGTGTGTTGTTTCTGCGCGTTTATGCACGTACACTTTGCTTATCATAGCTAGAACAGACATTGTGGAAAAGAGGCATTGAAACGTCGAAAGTATACTAGAAGTTGTTTTCTATTACCCAATACTGGCTAATTAATATTTCATTAATGTTTTATATTGTCTCATTTAGCAGAGCGTTTCAACGAGTAGTTCTGTGATATTCGTTTGACCTTATAATTAATAGAAAGAAGAGTATATCTTGATATAGTTGGAACCAAGATTTCTGTCACTGAAGGTCACCTGTTTAACCAGGAGCCGCATCAAAAATATATAGTGGCTTCAAAGGGTATTTGAGAAGATCCATATTTTTCAGTAGAGCACTTTTTTGTCAGGATTTACATTTCATTTCTATCATACTGATGTATTGTTGCATAACAAAAAATTTAATATACTTGGACTTATAGTAGTATTTCTGCGTACGATTTTTGTGAACAATTTTTTTTCTTATCAGCTGTGTTTTTCATTTTTAATTAATTTTTTTACATATGTATTTTTCTCTACAGAATTTTTATTTTTTGTAAGTTAAGTTACCGCCGAGCTTTGGTGGGATAGAGTAAATAGAAAAAGCACGGTTGAACGGAGTAATCGAGCAGCATGGAACAATATCACACGATCAGTGCTCTCAAAGATTAAAAATCTTTGTCTCCGACTGTATCGAGCCATGATATTACAAAACAATAAGGTTTACGACCGATGAATCATAGTATCGCCGTTGGAAAAGCTGTTGGTCTCGCATGCCAACAATATCCTCTTATTGTTATTTAACTTTCAAAAGTCACTTCCGATCTGTGTTAATTCTCTATTCGGACAAAGGAAACAAAAGGTCGTATCCTGAATATCGCTGTTATAAATTATATTCTAATTCTATATCGAATGACCAAAAAAAGGTCGTTAATTATATCGGTAGCTACCTGCTTCGTGTTTCGCTCGGCTAATCAATACTTCTTCTTCGGTGCTCACAAATGGAAAGCGCTAATAATATTCTTCTTCAGGCGTCGTTCTTAAGATCGAATTACCAACGTAGGACGCTGGAGAAAGTCTGTGTTGGATAAACATAGTGAACCGGTATATCCGCTTCGACAATTACTATCATATCGGTGATTATATTTTCAAATACCAATTTATAGGAGAATAATAATTGTTGAATTTTACTAGACTTATTTTTCTACAAATATTCAAATTTTTTCAAACCAGAAATTTTGTAATACTCTACCATTTATCGTGGGTGGTTTGAGCGCATTAAATAAATGTAACGTCAAGAATTTCAACACGGCAAATACCACAAAGAAAAAGATAGGTTAAATTTCTTGTTACGACACGCTGTTCATTTCCATAAGTTTTAGAAAGTAAATTATTACAAAAAATAAAATAGCACGAAATTGTTCGAGCAAAACTCCTCGATATTACTAAACGAATAAATTATTAATATACTATGTCTATCAAAGTGGTCGAACCTATTTGTAATTTTTCAGATAAATTTTATAAATTAACTACCGATTTTCCGTTAAAAATATAAAATAAAGATTCGTCTCTCTTGGAATATTTTATTTCGATATTTCCAGCAGAAATAAATATACTTCAAATCGTCGGTAGTTGTAGTGTTAAATAATATTGATATTTACAAAAAAATTCTAAAATAAACTTGGATGAGCGTTCTAAATATTTGATTTTATATTTCGTTTGCTCGCGACGAAAGTCAATACAGGAACGTCCTTCTTGACTATTCGTTGGCCGTGAGGACGTCCCCATCGGCATAGTCTGTCTTACTTTATTACCTTTAATTCAAAGGAGTTTCTTTTAACACTTTAACGGCCGCTGTCAGATATACGTGATTTCGCGTGCCAACGCTTATCGGCCGTTATCGCATACGAGTAGCTGTGTGCAGCTATTTTTATAAGGCGTAGAAAAATGGTTTATTGCCGTCATTTCGATGTTGGTATACCGATATATATTCGTGCTATTTTTAAAGAAACAATAAAAATAGTGTAACAGTGATCTTATGTAAGGCGAATCAGGAATTATGCGATAGGTTTAAAATAAACTATGTGATAAATATTTGGTTTTATATTTCGTCTGTACACGGTGAAAGCCAATACAAGAATGTCCTTTTTGACTTTACGTTGGCCGCAAGGACGTCTTTAACTCGAAGGAGTTTTCGTTAAGAGGGGAAATCGCCTTGGCGAAATGCACATGGCCTGCTTCAGCCGGTTGCTTATCGCGATTTTTCAGCAACACAATAATGATTTAAACGTCGACGAACAAAATCTCTCCATTCGATGACTCAAAATTCACTGAAAGAGAGGCGAAACGTTTGGCGTGAAACGTGCTTCAGAGCACGCGTTAGAAAGGGTTAATACGCGAAGAGATAGGAACAGACAGAAAGAGTCGACGTTTTATCTTAATCCTTTGCGCTCGAGAGGTGACTCTCACTCACCACTTGGATTAATGCAGCAACTTTTATAACGCTCTTCTTGCTCGTCTTCTGTTTATAATTTACATTATAATTAAATACTTCCATTACTATTGGTGTTATGTACTTCATTTTGGATTCCGTCAAATTTTCATCGATCTTTTTTATGAAATCGTGGATATTTTTTTTCACACGTTTCAACCCTTTGCACTCGAGAGATGACTCTCGCTTGTCAGTTGGATTAGCGCGACTCGAATGGCGACTGATAAATGATAATAATCGCTTTATCGATAGATATCCTTTCTCTTTACACGTTAGATGGTCGAATCTATGTGCACTGCGTTTAGAATTATTATTTTAAATTTGTTAATTTGGTTAACATGGTTAACATTTGTTGACATGGTTAATTTTATTTTTACGTTGGTTAAACACCAAATTCGTTGCGTTGCAAACGAGACATTCGAATATAATGAAATTAATAACAGTGATCAAGTAATTCATCTAAGAAGAATCAAAAACATATTTTTTCGACACTTGTCCCGAGGAATTAACCCTCTATGGCGCCGTGTTACTTGAGAGTTACATACTCGTGTGTTTATATTTAAAAAAATTTATTTCATTCAGTTATCACTGTACTATTAAATTTTGTTACCGTGTTAGTGTAATGATACCACGGTCCATCTATAGCAATTATTACTTTAAAAATTTTGCGATCAAAGTAAAATACTGTAATCAATCGTAGTTCTTTTCTCTGATAAACAAACAAAATTCGGACTGTACAGGATTAAAAATACATTTTGACGCGTGTTTCTTAAAATATCGAACGAAACAAAATTACAAAGCCTTAATTTCGATTCGATATTAGGTCTTGTGTAATGTATAAATACAGGAAATAACAAAGTTACAAAGCCTTAATTTCGATTCGATATTAGGTCTTGTATAACGTAGAAATACACGAAATTTAGAAGTAAAATAATTATATCCGTTGTCGGGATTCGAATTTGCTACATTAATCCAAGTGGTGAGTAAGAGTCGCCTCTCGAGGTGCAAAGGGTTAATCCTGGAACAGACAGCGCTCCCGCAGGACGTGTTAGGAGCACGTAACCGGCCAGGGCCCAAGTGGATGTCGCATTTACTTGACATTTATCGGTGCTCTCGTTATCCTGCTGTTCATTTTTCACGGTAATGTCGTCCGACGTTTGTTGGCAGCGGCGCTCGTGAATGGATAAATGTCGCGTGATTCACGGCCAGACACGGGCTAAAATAATTGACGCCGCTGAAAGTTCGGAACCCGGTGCGCACCTATTTTCGCGTCGCGGCGAGAGATTCGAGCGAAGATATTGCCGTTGAAAACGTGTAAATAGTGGATGATGGCGTTGCGTAATGTTATCCGCAAACCCGATTAGATTCTTGCTTTTATACGGAATCGAAATAAAAAGATTCGACTTAAGCCGTTGGTAGCGAAGGGATTGTATAATCCCTGAGATCGATATTACTCCATGTTTTACTTTTGTTCCGGTTCTGTAAAGCGAGCGAGACTGGGTACGTTTTGTGAGGTTATGTGTGAACAGGGTTGCCACCTATAACATTGGTAATCTACGATCGAGAGCATTAAATCCTTGGACTTTTCCGCTTAACGTTGTGGTTATACAAGATGTACAGTTACTTACAAAATTTAGCCCATACTTGTGTCGAAAATGAAAATCGGCGGAGAAATAAATTAAAACGTAGATATTTTAAAAATCGAAAATGTTAGGACGTAACTGAACAAAGAAAAGGGACTTTGAGACAAAACTATACGAAGAATAGGAAAATATTTAATTATCGTTGGTCGAAAATTGAATTCTATTTATACAATTATTTAATTTTCAATTTTCAGATGAAAGTTATATGAAACTGTAATCAGTTATGGCCTCGATTGAAACAGATTTCTTTTTAACAGAGGGTTAATTAATTATCTTATCAGCGATATTCTACGATCCACAATCTCTATTTCCACACACCAAGTAGAAAGAGAATTATCGCTTCATCATCTTTCAAAACCGCCAATTTCGAACGATCCGAACAGATCGCCGCAAATTTGCGTCGATACGTGACCGTGAGTTAATTAGTATCGATATTTATCCCGTCAGCGGGAACAGGATAACCGAATTGGCCTCGGACAGTGCGTTTCACCGGTCTCCTCTCGATATCTCTCTTCCAGCTTTCACTATTTGGCACGGTGTCTATCGACGCCATCGCGGTGATCTCCCGTAATTCATTTGGCAGAATTTTTATCGATAACCGATATGTACCGCGCACCATCTCGTCTCCTTTTCCTTTTTTTCTTTCTTTTTTCTTTTTCTTTTCGTCTTTTTTTTTCTTTACTTTTTTTCGTCGAGCTGCTTTCTAGAAGTTCATTTCGTTCAGATATTTTCTGGCGCCTTTTCTCGGCGCGTTCAAAAAAGAATCGTGCAGTAAATGGTTTTTTAACCCTTTGCATTCCTAAACTCTTTTAAGTTTAACAGAACTAATATACAAATTTAAAGCGTTATTTTGACTAGAAAAAGAAAATTATTTTCGAACGAAAAGAGAAGGTTCGAATCGGTGGAAATACAAAATTGAACTTAAAACTTAACCTCTGAATAGAATTACACGTGTCGCCATGGCGATGCAAGCGGAGTGCAAAGGGTTAAGTTTTCCTTGAGTTTC
The DNA here is from genome assembly GCA_019453375.1 of Ctenoplectra terminalis. Taxonomy (NCBI): domain Eukaryota; kingdom Metazoa; phylum Arthropoda; class Insecta; order Hymenoptera; family Apidae; genus Ctenoplectra; species Ctenoplectra terminalis. The sequence continues at coordinate 8,330 of SMSQ01019922.1, read as the reverse complement.
GAACAGTGTATATTCTTTTACCTTTTTTGTTTTAACTCTTATTCTTTACTTTCTGTTATTACTTTTACGTTTTTAACTTTTACGACACAAGAAAGTGTTCGAGAATAAAGTTGTTTAATTTTGTGCGAAGAATATCGCGACGAAAAATTTTGACTTTGAAAACTATTATTTTCATATCTTAATTTATGTTCAATGCCATATTTTTGTTTTCGTACTGTTGCAGTTAAAAAAAAAAAAGAAATATTCGATCATGCATATGTTAACCTTCAAATGACCCTGACCAATTAAACTTACGTTGAACCTCGAGACGAACATCCTGCGGTAAATTATTAATTTAAACTGCTTGATTAAAAGACGTATTAAATTGAAATTAATTATCGAAATTGCTCTGGTTAAAGCCACGTTTTCACGCGTGCGAAGCGACAAACCCACAACGAAAGTGTGTATTTCGAAACGAGTGAAAATTCTGTTTTCACATAAGTAGCAGAGGTGTGTAAAGCTCTTAACGAGGACGAGTGGCCTCTTCTCGGCTAAAAATCGCGTTTCCACGTGGACGACGCGTGGAACGTTTGAAGGAGGATGCACGAACCATTTTAGGCAAATATCACATTTCCACGCGTACTACGCGAGGTGAATATTCTTTACAGTGTTTTCGACGACTTTTCGTCTGGTGCTTACGCGCACAGTCCACTTGAAGTAATTCTTCTTAGAATATTTAGAGCTGTTCCGAATTTAAGAATTTTCATAGGATTTTAACTCTCTCGTATATACGCGTTTTACATAGCACGATTCAATTTTTTTTCTTTTCTTTTTTTCTATTTAAAAGCAAAGCAAATTGACCAGTAAAAAATCGTGAACATTTATAAATCGTTTTTTCTTTCAAAAAATCACAATAGCCCTGTGTAATTTCAAAAAGTGCAAAGAGTTAAGTGTTTAATCTGGAGGATTCATATTTGGGACATAAAGTCTGAAAAGGAGTTACGACAATTTTGTATTTTTAGGTTACAATGCTTCTCAATTATTAGAATGCTTCTTAAATTACTAGTGCTGGTAAATTTAGGTTATAAAACTTCTGGGATTTTTACAANAAAAATCGTGAACATTTATAAATCGTTTTTTCTTTCAAAAAATCACAATAGCCCTGTGTAATTTCAAAAAGTGCAAAGAGTTAAGTGTTTAATCTGGAGGATTCATATTTGGGAATATATTATTTATAAAGTCTGAAAAGGAGTTACGACAATTTTGTATTTTTAGGTTACAATGCTTCTCAATTATTAGAATGCTTCTTAAATTACTAGTGCTGGTAAATTTAGGTTATAAAACTTCTGGGATTTTTACAATTTTTGTTCGTTACTTAATAAATGTTGCTTAACAATATTTTCTTAATAAACGTCACGTAGGTAGGCAACATCGTATTAATTTTTTACATTGACGAATCAAGTCTATGAGATTTCACTTGGACATTACGGGGTTAAGAAAAATTGTATCGATCCGTACACTACGAACAGTTTTAGTTTCGCGAGCACCGTAGCGAAAAAGGGTTGAAACTGAGTAGAGAAATTGTATTGGAATATTTAATCATGGCGAAATTGTAATTATACCGCATTTTTCGTATTCTATGCTTCATTTTCATTCATTTTAGTTGGAATGTTTAATTTCGAAAATTATAATTTTACGGAATTCTTCATGCTGTTGCATCACATTTACTCATTTCACTAGGGTATTAAAAATATTTTTATTCATTGGATGGCAGCACTGGAACATTTTTTTATGAATGTCATAGGTTCAAAAATGTTAAGTATTAAAAATATTTCCGTGGCTCGTGTAAGTGCTGCGTAACGAGTGCGGAAATGGTGTTTCAATCGACGTGCATGAAAATTCCACGCGTCCCTTGGTGAAGTCCTGCAAATTACGAGCTCGAAAGTACATAAATCTGAAAAATATGCGTGCTGTTAACTGGTGAAACGTTGTTGCCATGGAATTAGGACCAAAATCTAATATTTGAGATACGAATACTTATACTAGAACATAAACGAAACATGAATAAATTTCTTGTCATATCACTGCACATATTAAGTTAAAGAAAATGCAAACTTTATTAGAAAAACCAAAAAAAAAGGAATCAAGTTTTTTTCATAAATTCTAATATATTTGTTCATTAACCCCTTGCGGACGAGCACTCTTTCGACTTTGATTCGTGGCAGGTGGATGATAATTTCTATATAGAACGAGATTATAAATTAAATATCTAAATAGTTAGACAGAAANTAATTTAATGAAATCTATTAGTTTTATTTAATATTTTTTTTTCACGTAAAATACACTTCGCATATGTATAACTTAAGTATACTCACGCGTCATGAAAAGCACACAGAAACTCACCTTAAGTATTTAGTTCGATCGACCAATTTCAAAATCGATACTTTCCACTCGAAACATTCACCGCTCGGAACTCTCTTTCGTTTCCACCATAATAATAATATTTTATTATACAGTTATGTCATATATTACGAAACATTATAATATTATGCATCGGTTGGCCTTAACCTTTCGTATTTTACGTAGCCCGTGAACCAGTTGCGCCCACTTCTTCGCGCGCGAGATATGTGTATCGACTCATGGTAATGCACCCTACCCGTAGGTAACGCAATACAGTTTGCATTGTTCGCGAACAAAGTTACTTCGGTCCCGCGTTTATTTTTAAATGTGTTCTCACTTTTAATTCGGTCCCCCCTGTTCCGGTAATCTAGTGACCCTGAACGCTTTTCTAACTGCTCTTTGTAATTACCTGTTTAACTAGTTCTTCCTTTACGTGTTTCTGGTAGTACAGTTTATTCAACGAATTACGCGTATTTTATTGATCGTTTTAAATTGGTACGATTTAAATGATGGGTAAGTTTGTGAAAATTATTACTCTCGTTCGCAGCTTTTTATTTTGTGGTCGGAGTAGTATCAACACTCTATTGGATCATGGAAGTGGATCGTAATGGTTTATAATAATAATAAATAGATTATATTGGAAATGGTTGATTAATCTTTCGCACTCCTAAACTTTTTTAAGTTTCAAAGGACTTGTGAAAATTTAATGAGTTGTTTTGGAAAGAAAAAAAGAATTTTTTATTCATTTGGTTCATTTACTTTATTTTTAGACAAAAGAAGTGTTTGAATCGATGAACGTACAGAATTTTGGTGCCAGTCGAGTGCAAAGGACCGAATAAAAGTTTCTCTTATATATTTTAACACAATTTTATTTTAACGGCTCCGAGCGACGACTACGAGCAACGGCTTCGAACTGAACTGACCTGGACACTCAAAAGAGAAAACTAGAGTCCCTTTATTCTTAAGAACTGTTTATTGCATTGCCCAACGGTCTTGAAGTTTCTGACTTTTAGGCTAGCAACAGACGTATTTGATGGTTTTTCTATTATTTTTGCTTTAGAGAATTCTTAGAGCGCTGAGTCATTTTTGTTCTCACGTTATATGTTTTGTCTAAAATATATTTAGTAATAATCCAACAGATTGTAGTACGCTGAATTGTATCTATGATATCAAAATGAAGGACGTATAAAAAAATACATAATGCAAGGGAATACTTTTTATAAAAAATCGTGAAAAATTTGCAACAATTTGTCACAGTAAATTTATGTAAATTCTGTAAGAAATTATTAATTGGTCATTTGTGACCATATTGGTAATTTTTAGCGTTAATGGCTTTTCAGAGGGTGAAAAAGTTACGTGACATTTTTGTGAAAGTCTTGTATACAAAAAATATATTTTTTTCTATGTTAACATTTATATAATAATTTTTACATTCCCAAGAAAAGTAAAAAAAAATATATTTTGTTTTTAATTACGTTCGACTTGCTACAAGTTTAATATTTGTAACGTAGCACCTTTATTCTCTGAAGCCTTCTATTGGTACAACAAATTACATTGGCAAAGCTATGTTTCTTCTCAAACATGAATATTTAAATCTGACGAAACAAGAGATAAAATCAGGTAATAAATCGTGTAAAAACACACATCATTTCTGTGCAGTGATGAAATTAATAATTGAATAATATGATACACGATTTTCTGTTTTCAATCATATCATATTCTGTAAAAGAGAGGGAAACTTATATTGTTGGCTATGCAGCTTTTACATCGTTCTTCGTTCAACGTAACAACAGGAAACATAATTACGTTACACATTTGAAGCGAAGATACTATCTAGAAAATTACTTCCTTTATGCCTTCGTACTGTTATATTCGTTTAGAGTTGTATTAAATCAGCATCTGTGCAGTATCTCGAGAATAAGAGAAGGAAGACTTTTAATTTTCATTCGTTGGAGTATACCACAGAGGATACAGAGAACCGTGTATTAAAAAGACAGGAAAGAGAATTAGCTGTTTCGTAACCGAGTATATTTACACACCGAGGCTTCTTTATTTAGATTTTTCTCTTTCAAAATGCGGTTTCTAACGATGCACGCACTATTACGTTAATGACTTTTAATTTTTTTACAACTCGACAAATTGCAAACTTTCATGAGCGTGACACTAGGAAAAGTATTTCGTACTTTTTTAGGAGACTTTTTTTTTCGTTAACATTCGCGATATAAAAATGAAGTACGTTGAAAGGGATCTGATTTTTTACGAGTTGCTAAAATAGTTTCGCATCGAATATTCTTTCTGTAGTTTCGGTCTTACGAAGTGTATAATGTTATGTTAAAACTTGGCTAAACTTACTTTGCAATAACGTAGAGTAATTCGTGCTTTCGCGCAGAGTCACGTGTAAAAAATTTTATGCCATAGTATTCATACATAATTCTATTCTTCTGGGATGACACATAACCTTTGTACACCCTGTACGTTATTCTCTGTCTTCTAAAATGGATTATATAACAAGGAAACGTTGTAGCATGACAGAAACATTTTTTTCTTTATTTTGTTACAAAAAACACATTTTATTGCAAATTAGAAATTATAATATTTTGAAGCTACACTTCTCATTAATCGTACAACGAATTTCCATTCTCAGTACAGTCAATGTTTCTCCAAATTCATCTTATTTTATTAAAAATAGAAATGTATCGTTTCATAAATTAAAGAAAAAAAGAAAACAGTGTTTCGATTCACGTTATGAACGAATCAATAAATAAAATCCTAATCCTTATTTTTTTAAGCATGTAAATAACTATAAAAATTTAACCTAAACCTTACGATTATACTTCTAAAGCATTAGAAAAAAAACTTTTTCGAACAATTTATCAATCTCACAGCATATGTATGAAAAAAATGTTACACATTTTTCACCTTACAATTATATTTACATATCTGTGGAAAAACACAGTTTTCAAACAATTTATCCATTTAACGTGTCTAAGAAAAAAAAATTGACACGGTACTATATATTTACACAGAATTAAAATAAGCCTATAAGAAGAGGAATCTTAAAATTTCTAATCAAGATAATGCACAAAATTGACACGAGTGCTTCAATTTCGTCTAACGTACCCAGTATACCACCTCATCCATCACAAACCAGAATCCCACCGAGTTCAAACGCCGCGTCTCGAGTATCCCTCTCACCGGTGCCTTCCTCCGTTCCTCGACCTCATCTTCGTGGAATCGGTCCGGTCGTTCCGCCATCACTGTCCGTCCGCTGCATCACTCGCGACCCTGAAGAACAGGTACGCACGCTCCCGTGCCGCGCGGATGTTAAGAAGAAAGAACTTGTTCGGTTTCGCTGAGTGTTAGCCTCTCCTGTAATTACATTACAACGAAAGACAGAGACAGACAGACGTACACGTACGCACAGACGGGAACTAACACTGAAAAGCATGGAGAAGCGCAACAAAGACAGAGGCATAGGTCTGTGCTCAGAGGGAAGCCCCTTTGTGCACCGCTTTTCCCTTCCATTTCTTTCTAAAGCGCACACACATACCCGCGTGTATACAGGTATTTTACTTCTACGCTTCTCTGGATCACCTTTCTGTTCCACCGGTAACGCACGCCCACGCACGATCTTCCTTCCGTCAGTCTTCTCAACACTTTACCTGCGGGGCATGGAATATTCCTTGTTTTCAATTTCAGCACGTTTTAATATTTACTCGGCTGAATTTTTTTTGTTAACGTTCTATACGTCATCCGTGGCGCGCGGTGGATGCTAAGTTAAACAGGAGAACGTGTTTTTCAATTCACTGACGTAGCAAAGTTGGCTAAAAAGAAGATCAAAGTATTTCTATTGAATATTTTACCGAAACTCTGCTCTTTGTAACGCCGTGGGACGTGGCAATCATAATTTAATGGACTCGCGTATATTCGTTCTCGAAAATTTTTATTCCGTTCGTTCATTATTGTACCGTTGCGCTTTATTGGTAAACCATTGCACCGACATCGACAAAATTTACTCGCAACGATCGGTAGTTCCTAAATCTCAGGTTTAAGCAAAAAAGTTCCATTCAAAATCTTCATTATATTCGTTACAGAGAATTAATTAATCAACCTAACGATACGTCTGAACGATAAAACTGTGTGCAAAGGCCTTTAAACTTCTCTATTTTTCCCTTTATTCGCCGTTTTTTTTTTTTTTTTTCGCATCCTCCACCACTCACCATTCTCTACTCCCACCCCCGTACCAGTCTTCCCCCACCATCGCATTCGCCGCGACGACCGCGAGTCGCTTTCTCCGTTTATCGTGGCGTGGCGGCCGATAGCCGATAGCGGTCGCTGGTACCTGGCGAACGCCTGGAGAACGGCGACGTCAGTCTGTGCTCCGTTGCTCGTTGGCTCCGTGCGCGTTCCTGCGACCAAAATCGACGTCGAATCTCCAGTCTGCATTCTTCTCCTCTTCCTTCGACCACGTTCTTCTTCCACCTTGTCTTTTACGCGTTTTCTTTCCCTTCCCGATCGAATTACAGTTTCTGCTCCTGTCCGGTTTCCTGCCGTTCCTTTTTTTCAGTTCTGTTCGTTCCATCCGGTTTACCGGTTCGTTTTCACGGCTCGTTGCAAGCAGCTGGTGTGTCGTACCTATCGTGTGAACTGTTCGGTGTGATCGGTTCGATGTTTGGCTTAGGAAACAGGAAGGTGCTCAAGTACTCGGCCATCGACACCTCTTTCTCCATCGACGTCGAGGACACCGTCACGTGCTTCTGCAGGTCAGTCCCCGTGTCGGGCGCATGCGCGTGCCTCGACCGGCGAGCGTCCGCGAGAACCCTTGGTATATTCTTGCCGAACGAAATTTCTCTGTTGTCGATCGTGATTGGAGATTCTGTTCGGAATGGAATCGGATTTGTCGAATCGAATCGAATCGAATCGAGCAGGACGCAGAACTGGAAGACCCTATTGTTGCGCGATTTAGATTGGTCGGTGGTATAGAGAGACACTCTTGGGGATAGTTTGTGGAACGTAGGTACGATTTGAGGTTAAGTGGAGGCGCTGGGAGCCGCGGGTCCTTTTGTCGAAGTTTTTCGGAGATCCCGAAAGGTTAGAATTGTGCGGTGAATCGACGAAGGAACGGTGACGGTGGTTGCGTTACCGTGTCGCGTTTGAAACGTAATGGGGAGTAATTATGCGAATTGAAAGGAACAGGTGGAATTTGAATAGGTGGAACGAGCGTTGGTGAGTTTTGGATAATATAGCGCGTTACGTGCTCCTTTTTATGTTTACCGTTACTGTGTCAGGTGTTTGAATAGCGAGATAGTAGATAATAGTGAGATAGAAAAACGGTGAAGTTGTTAAGCGTTCTTTAAATATGACACGATTAGGTATCGTCCGCGTGATTGTTTCTAGAATAGAATTTGACGTTCGAAAAATTTATATTGTTGGTCTTTCAAGCTCGGAAAATTAAAAATAACAAGGAACTGAGAAATATATAAATATTTTCGCCAGGTATGCGTTTCGGGTATATAATAATTATTCGTAAGATTTCTAATTAGTCAATTCGTGTGATAAAACTACTATTTTCCAAGTTACGAGTTACCAGCATCCACAAGTCTCGACTTCGACCGAGATATTAACCTGTCTGATTCGTGTTTATCAGAATTGTACGCATTAAAAAATTTACATATTAATCGTATGTTAATAACGCGTTTTTGCGTTAACGTCTGCGTCCGTTTCAGATTTCAAATTTGAGGAAAATCGGTTCGGTGGTTCTCGAGTTTTGCGCGATCGTAAAAATCGGCTCTCTTTATATAATAGCACAGATAAAATATGTTTCATATATTTACACACAGACACACACACACAACTTTTTGTAAGATCAATATTTGCAGAGTTACTCGAACAATTCCAGTTGCGTGTTTTACCTTCTATATTGGTATAACTAAACACCGAACGCAAACAAG
>SMSQ01019921.1:0-20906 GCA_019453375.1 Ctenoplectra terminalis | reverse complement strand
TTTTTTTTTATATAATATCCGGTAGGTGAAACAATTTTCTATTAAAGTTCTATTTTCTTTAACCCATCTGCAAAAATATTAATCTGCATAAAATTCCACGATCTACGTATCGATATGTATTTTCATTTAATTTAATTTTTAAAATAAATCCTTTCTCTATGGATCATCAGTTTTGCATTTAAACGAACTATTTTTAAATATTTTGTTTCACGAATATCTGTTCAAAACCATTGATACGCTATCGAAACGATCTGGATGTGTATTAATGCAAAACGACAGATAATCATGTACAGCGAACAGAATATGCATCGATCGTTATTGTCATCAAGTCATTTGACCGTATCATAACACTAATGTTCGAAACAGACTGTGGATTGCGGTTGAATATTTAATTTCTGCCGTTGTTAGGTTTCAATCGGGAAACGAGAGGCTATTCTTTCGTCGGGAAATATTGAAAGTAGTTAATTACGTGTACGTTGTTAATTACTCTCTCTGTTTGATTTCGAACATTCTGTTAACTCTCGCAAGAACGTGCGAAAAACGTTGTCGAAACGGCACCGTGAATAACGATTCAACAATTTTCTCGTAAACGACGCTTTAATGGGATTCGTGGAAATTAACAATTAATTTATAATAAATATTACCTTTGTAATTAAATGCTTATCTTACAGGCCTTCGTTAATTAGTTAATCTTCAAATATTCGGCTGCTCAATTAATGATTTCGATGCCGTTTGCATCGCGTTATCCCAAGGATTATTCACGCTCTGTCCGCCGTGACACTGCCGCTGTACGAGGCGCCGCTCCGAAAATGTACACATAGCGCGTGGTCAGTCCTCTTTTGTATGAAGACTTTTCTAGACGTTAAATAAGAACTCTGTTTAATAAAACAATATTTCTTCTAACAAGCCTCGTTTATAGTTTTAATATTAAAAGATATTTATATAAAATTTTATTAATTATATAAGTAACACCAGGTGTTAAGGACAACGGACTGACACAAGTTTATGATACGGACACGCCAGCTGCTATTTTTCAGGACTTGTTAATTTTACCGTTTTTTGCATCCTAGTAATTGAATTACCAGGAGAACCGTCGAAACCTTAGTTACTACCTGAGCCTTCGGCCTCTCCGCTCAATAGCAATTGACGTATCATAATCTTACTCGGACTACGGACTTGACGCACACGTGGCCGCCACCTTTTGACTTTACCGGATTTACCAAAATCTTTCCACCACCCTAGGACTACTTGTAGAAAACGCCCCAGCGACAGAAACGGACACAGATTGGACAAGACAATTTTCCCACTACAAGAATTAGCTTCAAGGACACACCCCTGGACGGACAGAATTTAGATATAAGGATAGGATACCTTCGGACATGGATCTTTCAGTTCATTATCATTATTATTCTTATTATATTTGGACCAGGACATTAAGAGTGACGTTACTACGTCACTTTTGGACATAGGACATTAAGAACGTTATTACATTTGGACTCTCATTTTAGACATTAGACAGTGATATCTGCTAAGTTGTGTTGTATACCTAAATATATTTAATAAAGTATTGTTATTGTTTTGGCAAATTGTTTTTTGCTACATATACGGCTCCACGAACTCTGTGGGAGCCAAACACCAGGTCATCAGATGAATGCCGGATATATCCGGCGCTCGTACACACAGGTCATTAGATGGATGCCGGATATATCCGGCGCTCGTACCGAAAGGGTTAAAATTGATTGGCCCGATCTTCGTACTAAACAAGTCGTGCGAATGGCTCGGAGACTGCGCGAGCTTGTTTACATTTACGGCCCAAAATTCTCGAACGTAAATCGTAGGTTAAGGGGTTAATAAAAAAAAACAAAAGATCCTCCGCTACTCCGAATGTGATCGAGACGTAAATCTGAAAGTATTGGTCGACCGAGGAAGCACCGCTCCAAATCTGTTCGATAAGGAGCAAAAAGGAAACGAATGGATGGATAAAATAACGAATTATGCAAATGAATTCGAATTCCATTAAGAAAGTTAAATCTATTCTTCAAACTTGTGGATGTACTCTTCATAAACTTTTTCGAAGAGTCTCGCTGCGAACACGTTGAATGGTAACCATGGAAAATTGGGTANAATTACCAGGAGAACCGTCGAAACCTTAGTTACTACCTGAGCCTTCGGCCTCTCCGCTCAATAGCAATTGACGTATCATAATCTTACTCGGACTACGGACTTGACGCACACGTGGCCGCCACCTTTTGACTTTACCGGATTTACCAAAATCTTTCCACCACCCTAGGACTACTTGTAGAAAACGCCCCAGCGACAGAAACGGACACAGATTGGACAAGACAATTTTCCCACTACAAGAATTAGCTTCAAGGACACACCCCTGGACGGACAGAATTTAGATATAAGGATAGGATACCTTCGGACATGGATCTTTCAGTTCATTATCATTATTATTCTTATTATATTTGGACCAGGACATTAAGAGTGACGTTACTACGTCACTTTTGGACATAGGACATTAAGAACGTTATTACATTTGGACTCTCATTTTAGACATTAGACAGTGATATCTGCTAAGTTGTGTTGTATACCTAAATATATTTAATAAAGTATTGTTATTGTTTTGGCAAATTGTTTTTTGCTACATATACGGCTCCACGAACTCTGTGGGAGCCAAACACCAGGTCATCAGATGAATGCCGGATATATCCGGCGCTCGTACACACAGGTCATTAGATGGATGCCGGATATATCCGGCGCTCGTACCGAAAGGGTTAAAATTGATTGGCCCGATCTTCGTACTAAACAAGTCGTGCGAATGGCTCGGAGACTGCGCGAGCTTGTTTACATTTACGGCCCAAAATTCTCGAACGTAAATCGTAGGTTAAGGGGTTAATAAAAAAAAACAAAAGATCCTCCGCTACTCCGAATGTGATCGAGACGTAAATCTGAAAGTATTGGTCGACCGAGGAAGCACCGCTCCAAATCTGTTCGATAAGGAGCAAAAAGGAAACGAATGGATGGATAAAATAACGAATTATGCAAATGAATTCGAATTCCATTAAGAAAGTTAAATCTATTCTTCAAACTTGTGGATGTACTCTTCATAAACTTTTTCGAAGAGTCTCGCTGCGAACACGTTGAATGGTAACCATGGAAAATTGGGTAAACCCGGACGCCGGAATATTTCAGGTTGTCATAGAAGGATTAATTGAAAATGGAGATGACATTGTCGCCGCTTGAAAATTACTGGGAATGTGGATTAATGGAACGCCGGGTATAAACGTATGCGGGCAAACGAACCACCGCGCCAGAAACATTGTTACACCATCGCGAAATACTCGACCGCGTTACAAGGTTGATTTTGTAAACATACCACCGAACCGGACTTACATTCCGTCCAAATGTGCCCTGGGACCAGCAAATTAAATAATTTACCAGTGAATTGAAATTGCGATCGCGCGCAAGTGGAACTTCTTTATCAATGTTTTTCGTTTCCTTCAACCCTCTATAGCCCGAATTTTGTGTGCTTATCGAAGAAAAAATTACGATTGCTTACAGTTTATCGCTTTGATTTGAAAATTTTTAATTAATAATTGCTACAGATGGATCGTGACGTCGCTAGGATTAAACAGTGATCAAATTTAACACTAGAACTACCAAACTGGTCAAAATGACCCATTCATAATTTTTTACAGAAATTTTATAAACTGACTAAGCCATCTCGCAGACAATTTTCTGTAATTTTCTGTTAAAAACGTAGACAAAGCTTTGTTTCCCTAACATTATGTATTTTTTTTATATACCTTTCATAATAATTTTTTCGGTAGAAATGAGTATGCTTTAATCGTCGGTAGTTCTAATGTTAATAGAACAGAGACAACTTGATAAAACAAATTTTTTTAAGTATATTAGGTTGGTGCATCTGAAACGTGAGATTTTGTTATAGGGAAATATCGGGGACTGATACACGCCGATTTTGACGAAACTTTGCACAAATGTTCTTCAGATCTTCCTAACAATATATCCGTACTTTATTGGTGCCCGTTTTTTACTTTAAGGCAGAAATCAACCCTTCTATTCGATTTCACCCTTCCATATAGGTATTTATAAATCGTAAGCGATAAAAGATATCGAAAAGTGATTGAAACAAAAGTTATACTGTTTCTTACGGTCTATAAATCCGTGCAAGAAATTTTCCAAAGAAGGTGGGGGTGGATTCAATTTTCATAAAAAAGTAATTTCTTCGGAATCAACCCTTCTATGTAAATGTTTATAAATCGTAAACGATAAAAGATATTAAAAAATGATTGAAACAAAAGTTATACTGGGGGGACTCAATTTTCATAAAAAAATAATTTCTTCGGAATGAACTCTTCTGTATAAATGTTTATAAATCGTAAACATATATAATCATCGATAAAAAATATTAAAAAATGATTGAAACAAAAGTTATACTGTTTCTTACGATCTATAAATCCATGTGAGAAATTTTCGGAAAAAATTATATTTTTATGAAAATCATAACTCATCAACCTAATAGATACATTAATTTGTAACTTTTAACACTAGAACTAACGACGATTAAAGTAGAGTTATTTGTACCAAAGAAATCAAAATGATAGGTATTTCAAAAAATACCTATAATAACGATAACAATTCTTTATGCATATTTCTTACAAAAAATTGCGGAAAATCCTCAAAAATTCATGATTATAAATTTCTAAAATTTCTATAAGAAATTATGAACAAGTCATTTTGACTTGTTCGATAGTTCCAGAGTTAAGTCACACGGCGTTATAGAGAGTTAAAAACCGAATATCCTATCCAAATTTTATATAAAAAAAAAAGAGAAAAAAAAATATTGCAAGTGAAATTGCAATAAAGAAAATAGAAGACCATTTTTTTTGCATGTGTCGAGATGTAGTGGATACGCACGGGAAGATAACAATCGGAATATCTAATTTCTGACGCCAAAATATTTTACGCGGTCATCAGAGGATTAATTGAAAATGGAAATGTCGCCAACACGGTCCCGCAATTGCGAGGTCGTAGATGGACGCAACAGTAGGCGTGAATGCATGAAAGAGCAAACGAGAGTAATAGCTATTGCATTGCAAAACAACCGGTCGCGTTGCACTTTCGTAGACCACCATGTGCGTTCGCTAATTAGTTTATTCGTTCTATTATTATTCGAAAGCATCGTGCTGAGTGTTTCCTATCATTCTGTACGAGCGAACGAAAATAATTGCTGTTCGTTCTTCACAGATAAACGCGAACCTCAATGGAATTACGCGGTTCATTAGAAAATGATCAAATTAAACGTGAAGATCATGCTTGTATTATTAAAAAAATATTAGGTTTTTATATATAACCTGTTAATTACATTTAATATGAATTATATTTTAATTCTATCTTAGTTATACCTTGAATTAATTAGATCTATCGAAACGAAAAAATTAACCTTCATATTATAATTTGAAACAAGTTTTTCCTTCGCGAAAATATCGGAGTCGGTTTCGTAAACGAGACATTAATTAATAATACGTATTTAATATAATACGTTATTAATACGTAATTAATACAATACGTAATTAATAATACTCACAGCTCGCATTAAACTAAAAAGAAAAAAAAAAAAAAAAAGAAAGAAGAAGTTAAACTTAATCAAACTCACCCATTCACCGAAAAAATGCATCTGCTGGTTGGAAATGCGTATCATGGATATTCTGCGTTGACCTTGGCCATTGAAGTATGAAGCCATTTGCAGGACACCACCGAAAGGTTACGCGACGAAACGATTTATACGACACCATAGAAAATTACGCGACAAAAAGTTTCGCGCGATACCACCGAAAGCTACCCGACGATATCGCAACGTGTAAATGCATCGTTAACCCCTTGGCTTACCATTTCTTCAATCATCATGCATATTAGCAATAATTATTCACCTCTTTGACACTCCATCAAACTCCATCAATACAAAAGTATTGAAATATTACATGTATTTTGTATTCGCTAATTTTCAATCTTGTAAATTTAAATTACAGTTAAAATTGAAGTTTATCATAAATATTGTGTCTTTTTATTGTATTTTAACCAGAATCGACGCCTCGAGTGTGTCTCGTGGTCATAGGACAAAGGGTTAAGACGCTGCGAAACAATACGTACGGGAGATACAAATTATTTCGAATATTTTATGGTTCCGTCTCTCCACGCGAGAGTTTCTTGTCGAACGAATCGTTCGAACGCGTATATACGACTGAGCGAGAGCCCGACCTTCGCATCGGCATCGTCCCTTGTTGACGTTTCGATTCCTAGAAACTGTTGTTCGGCCCTGAACGTTCGAATTCCGAGAATTTCCGGTTGAATTTCAGCTTGTTTATTACATTTGGAATCGCAGAAATTCAGAGCGGTCGAAACCGAAGCATATCGTCTCGTCCTTACGTCTACGCTTCGGTAGCAATTACTCACTCGCGGTAATGCATGCTTTATAGACGCACATTGACGGTGGAGAGTTTGTGGTTGTAATCAGAGATTCGTGAATGAGGAATAATTCGACTTTATACGTTATTTGGTATAATATTTCCGCAGCACCGATGGGCACTTACTTCGGCAGACGCGACGACATGTCTGCGCGTAACCGCTGCGCGTGGACAACAGTCCCGCCGGAAGCTGGCCGATGTTCTCGCTCTGCGATTGGTCGGTATTTTTCGTTAATATTTTGTTACCGAAGATGAATTGAATATTTTTGCTGAGGAAAAACTTGGTTGAAATTAGTCAAAGAATTGATCCGTAAAGGGATTATACTTTTTTTTACCATATTATTGTATTGTGTTTTTGTACTATTATACTATTTCTATTTCTTTTATCAAAAATAAGAAAGTATTTTTGTACTATTATACTATTAATTTCTATTTCTTTGATCGAAAATAAGAAAATATTTTTGTACTATTATATTATTAATTTCTATTTCTTTTATCAAAAATAAGAAAGTATTTTTGTACTATTATACTATTAATTTCTATTTCTTTGATCGAAAATAAGAAAATATTTTTGTACTATTATATTATTAATTTCTATTTCTTTTATCAAAAATAAGAAAGTATTTTTGTACTATTATACTATTAATTTCTATTTCTTTGATCGAAAATAAGAAAATATTTTTGTACTATTATATTATTAATTTCTATTTCTTTTATCAAAAATAAGAAAGTATTTTTGTACTATTATACTATTAATTTCTATTTCTTTGATCGAAAATAAGAAAATATTTTTGTACTATTATATTATTAATTTCTATTTCTTTTATCAAAAATAAGAAAGTATTTTTGTACTATTATACTATTAATTTCTATTTCTTTGATCGAAAATAAGAAAATATTTTTGTACTATTATATTATTAATTTCTATTTCTTTTATCAAAAATAAGAAAGTATTTTTGTACTATTATACTATTAATTTCTATTTCTTTGATCGAAAATAAGAAAATATTTTTGTACTATTATATTATTAATTTCTATTTCTTTTATCAAAAATAAGAAAGTATTTTTGTACTATTATACTATTAATTTCTATTTCTTTGATCGAAAATAAGAAAATATTTTTGTACTATTATATTATTAATTTCTATTTCTTTTATCAAAAATAAGAAAGTATTTTTGTACTATTATACTATTAATTTCTATTTCTTTGATCGAAAATAAGAAAATATTTTTGTACTATTATATTATTAATTTCTATTTCTTTTATCAAAAATAAGAAAGTATTTTTGTACTATTATACTATTAATTTCTATTTCTTTGATCGAAAATAAGAAAATATTTTTGTACTATTATATTATTAATTTCTATTTCTTTTATCAAAAATAAGAAAGTATTTTTGTACTATTATACTATTAATTTCTATTTCTTTGATCGAAAATAAGAAAATATTTTTGTACTATTATATTATTAATTTCTATTTCTTTTATCAAAAATAAGAAAGTATTTTTGTACTATTATACTATTAATTTCTATTTCTTTGATCAAAAATAAGAAAATATTTTTGTACTGTTATACTATTAATTTCTATTTCTTTTATCAAAGATAAGAAAATATTCAGTTACAGTGTGTCAAAATATTTCTAATTACATATTTCGTATTATGCGCTGGTTATTTAATTTCTGTTACTCTTATTCAATGTTTTTAAATTGTTTGTTGAAAATAAATAAGGAATTAGAGCTAGTTTAACCCTCAAACTGATGTGTCTATATTTGAAAAAATTAATTTTCTTTAGATATCACTGCACTATTAAATTCGATCACTGTATTACCGTAGCGACACCATGATCTATCTACGGTAATTATTAATTAAAACATTTACAAATCAAAGTGAAAAACTGTAATCAATCGTAATGTTTTCTCCAATAAGCAGACAAAATTCGGCCTATAGATGGTTAAAATTGCCAGAATGTAAATGAATGCAACAGTCAGACAGAAACGCACGTGTGCACGCGATGAATATTGCTAGTTTGTAGCTTGACACTTGACCACGTTACGCTGTTAATTTCAAAGCACATCGCCAGCTGGTTGATAACGTAATCCTCAAGTGTGACTCGGATGATCGAAACGCGTATTTATCACGTAACAACCAATCCTTTGATGCGCGAACAATTGCACCGCGAGAAATGAAAACGTGAATCGCGGTTGCGCGAAAGTAGAGAACAAAAGTTATGGATGAATAACGCTGCGCAAGGTAATCGACACGGAACCACGTTCCTTTTTTTCTATTGCTGGCAGAAAAATGTCTGGTAAAAGCGATTTCTATCGGATCGGGCAAACTTGCGTTGAAAGTGTGTCAGTGTTTATTAATTAGGCAAAATATCGCTACGGTGGGCGAAATAATAATTACAGTATCTCAGGAGATTGTAATTATTCACGTTTTAACACGTTAAGCGCCACGCCGGTCCCTGCGGACCGGCGCTGAAATTTTCGTTTAGGCGTCGTTGGTTTCTGAGAACCGACAGTATCAATTTGAAAAAATAATAGCTTATAATTCATTAATGGGCTTTGTTAAATCACATTAACCTATTTGCATCACGACTTAAATTGCAAGGACTCTCGCTTATCACCGAAGTCTATTCGATTGATCATTTTCATCAGATCATTTATAATTTCTTAATTCGTGACAATTTAAATATTTACTATTCTTTGTTAACCGTTTGACTGCTGAGGAGCGCTATCGCGCTCTTCTTATAATATGCCAAAAATGCAAAGAGCGCCATAGCACTCCTGTTTTTTTTTATGCTAAGACTACGGAAAGCGTAATAACGCTGCTCTAAATCACTAAAATTTGTAAAAATGGAATTCACGCGCTTTGTATAGCAAACCACCCGTGTAAAAGATCGTAAGAAATTACTTGTGTTAATTTTACTGAATTACAAGTGCTTATTACCAATTTTATTCACAAAATTAATTAAAACAAATTTATGTAAATAAGTGGTATTTTTTAATTTTTCTTGTCGCAAAGCAATACAAGTGAGTTTACTGTATGAAAAGTGTTTTACATTTTTTCGCATGCACGCGCAATTAGTGCCGCAGTTTCGACATATGTCCGAAAAAATACGTCAGCAGCCAAACGGTTAATACTAAACTGGATATTATGATATATCAGTGTACAAAGGATAATATATATTAATCCTTCGCCCTATAACCACGAGTCAAATATAAAAAAAACTTGCTCTAAGTATGAATATTAATCCTTTGACTGCGGCAGATTTTGAGACGCGCCGGTCGTACCACACGGGTAAGAATTCATTTACAATGTCTACAAGAATTCATTTATAGGATCTATCGGAATAATGATAGATAAAATATTCAAAGCGCTTATATGCGCCTTCCGTGTTAGAAAATCAAACTGTGTTGAGCGCCTATATGCGATCTCCGTGTCACAGAAGCAAAATTTCTGAGCGCGTATATGCGCCCACAGTAGCCAAGGGGCTAATCATTCCACGGTATCACATCACATTTTGTAAATTGGTAAAGTCAAAAAATGACACTGAGGTCGCTGTTATTTGCTAAGGAAATCCGACATTTCGTATGCACCAACCTAATAGAATTAAATGAAACAGTGCTCGAAAAGATTTGAATTTGTTTCTTACGATACTGGCTAACGTTTTAAGCTGCGCGATTCATTTACATGGTCCATAAGAGGAGCCCGGTTATAAAACAATCTTTAATATCCGCTATCCGGAGTCGGTATCAGTTCAGCATCTCTGAACTTTCAGAATCACTTCCGTTATGGTGCACTTAATTGCCAAACGATTGTTGGAAAGACTATGAAACTACAGATTAACGGCGTTAGTACGCTCATTCGTTTGCAGGCAGACGGAGAAGGTACAACGTAATTGTTGAATTTCGTTATGCCATTATTCGATACCTGTTTATACTTTTAAATAAAACTTGTTACGATAAATTGTAAATCTGTAAATTTTATTTTTTTTTGTACGTACGAGGTTCTTATTTTCGTATTACTGCTTTTGGTTACGTTTGATTATTAACAGTTTAACGTTCAATATCGAATATTGGTTAATGGTAATTGGTCAATGTTCAATATTGAATAATACTGTTTTACAGAAATAATGTTTGGTAACATGTATCTGTGTATTTACTCGTGCATTAATGTGTTTACAGCGAAACGCATCGAGGATTAAATATGTGGTATACTTTTTAATTAGTACCTATGTAGAGATTTTGTATAATAAAAATATAGTAAAATTGTAATATTATTTATCAAGTTTATTGTACTCGATTTAAAAATTTTAGTGTTAATTACTACAAAAATTGATATTAAACACTGGATTTATTTATAAATTATTTCACAAATGCAGTTACTACATTTTGATAAAAATTATTGTATTATGAAATGAAAAAAAATTTGTTTAAACTCGAGAATTTTGACTGTATGTATTAGCAGAATATATACTGCAATAAAAGAACATAAGTAAACAATAGAGAAATAGTACACTAACAGGTTTGAAATCCAAAAAGTTCCTATAAAAATTGTATTGAAACAATTTTACAGTAAAGTGTAACTGAGAATTAAATAATGTAAAAATTGCATACTTTGTTTCATAAAAATCACACAATATATTGAAATGTGGACAAAGGGACAGTACATATTAAAATTCTTCTTTCTCAATTATTAATATTATAAATCAACCTGAAATATCAATGTTGCTCTTCTTAAAAAATAGTTAATTTTTTTAAATTTTAAATACTCTTAAAATCTATTATATATTAAAATAAAAGTATGTATAAAATCTATTATATATTAAAATAAAAGTATGTATAAAATCTATCATATATTAAAATAAAAGTATGTATAAAATCTATTATACATTAAAATAAAAGTAGCTTAAAATCTATTATATATTAAAATAAAAGTAGCTTAAAATCTTAAAATCTTCATTTTTGAATATTTAATAAGCGTGTTAAAATTCGAATTAATCTTTCAAATGTCGTCTCAAGGTTCTTAAAATAGATACCTGAAACACAGTGATTAAGAAGCGATCACGTATTAACATACTCGTGTTAATACTTCAAACGCGATTATTCTAACCCAATGAGTTCAACCATCCTTTGCAGTTTACCACATAGTAGAATGTTTCATCTACATAATATGTATCGGTACACGTTGCATATAAATCTTTAATGTGTAAGAATCTTCTTATGCAGCATAATCTGCGCTCCCACTTGTATTACGGTTAATAAAATATTCCGGCAAACAAATTAAGAATATTAAGTTTGATCAATACTTTACGAATCTTATTTCATGCCGGTCTGAAAAATTTCACGCTGTACATAATCCTTGGTAAATATAAATAGAAATCTATTTAAGAAAAAGAAACGAGTAAAGGTCGGTTTAAGTAAATGTTTGAGTGCAACCAAACTGGAAGTTCTATTTTATCGAAGTTGGGTATTCGTTCAATAGTGAGCTTAAAATTGTGTTTAAAGGGTGAGTTTTCTTTTAAAATTAAATTCTTCTTTCCACTTCTTTGCTCGGTACACGCGAAGACTTTACTTAGAAATCTATGCTCTATTAGGAAGTTATCTTAACACATTGCTAATTTCACGTGTTCCACTTGTTTAAGTATTTTTAAAAAGGAACCTAAAAAGATCTTTAAACTTGCTATCATTCATTTCCTCACGTTACACACTCGTGTGCGTTTGAATAAAGTTTTCTTTTTTTCTTTTGAAATTAAAGACGCAACCGCAAAAATTGGATACACTAAATCTGATGAAGGAACGTTTAAAAGCACGGTAAATGTAAAAATAAACTTCATTTTAGGTCGTATAGACCCGAAGAAGACAACAGGGTTGAAGAATCTTGAAAATAAAGTTTATTATTTCTCTTTAAAGGTATTGTATTAGGTTGTCCCAAAAGTTTCTTTCGTTTTATTAATAAGTAACGGATTCACAATATTTTATGTTTCGCAATGTATTATTATTCCACATAGGACTCGTTTAGCACTATTTTTTTCCTCCATCTCCCGTTTAACAAATAGGACTGAACGCTTATTTAAACATTGCTAGACGAAATCACTGCGTGAAGATAACGAAAGAAACTTTCCGGACAACCTAATATATAAAAATGAAATACGATTTATAATAAATAATACGGTAGAAAATTAGAGACTGCTCTTGTAAGCAGCGATTCTGTTTACGTTCATATAAGAACTAGCGAAGAAAACATTATTATTCGTTCGATGTTTCTAAGACTGACTCACGAAAGTTACGACGGTGCTTCAGAAAATAAATAAATAAATAAATAAATCTTTAATTTTTACCAAAACCTTACACCCCGAACATCAATCAATCTACTAAATATATTTTTATAGAATTTCCAGAGTAAATATACGTTTCCACGTTTCACAATATTAAAATCCCCAATTTTAATTGAATTTATTTCTCAAAACTTAACGTACTAAAGTACAAATATAAATCAATCGAAAATCAATAAATATAATCTGTCTAAAATATTAATTACACGGTATACTATCATTTCCATAGTATCAAATTGTTTCAGCTTTTACCCAAGTTTTTCCAAGAATGGCCGCGTACTGTTACAGAAGTATTATCAGACGAGCTCTTTTCGTTCGGATGTGTTACTCATTGTTCGTGTTACAATTCTCACGAGCACGATGTCTCGCGTGTATTTCCTCGAGAAACTTCATCCCCAGACTTTCCCGCGTATACATATCCGCTGCTCACCGCCTACCCGAATACAGTCAACAGGTTCGCGCGCCTACACACAACTTACTGCCACGGTACATCCAGCTCGATTTGTTTTGTTTCCCTAGCGCGGCCTGCGTTTTCTAAAGGTAAGCAAAGCAATTAAATCAGTAACGAAGTACTTGTCTCGCGAAGAGTCACAAGAGAGTAGCCCTTCACGGAAAGCTCGTTGCGGCTCTCACTTCAGATAAGTGCTGTACACTTGTATAGCTACGTTCACCCCCGCGTAACAATGAATCCCTTCCGCATCGGTGACTGCGTGTTCGCGAAAAATTGCCCTGTAATGCGATCGGGAGGGGAGAAATAAATTCACTGAAACAGAAATATGTACATTACGTAAGCAACCGTTAAGCGATCGAACTGTTTGGATGAGCTTTAAGACTCGAGCGAGCCTGTGCTCAAAGCGCATCGTTTAAAACAGAGATGCTCGATTTATGAGGCTTTCCATGCTGCGTTAGGATTCAACATATCGACTAATTAGATTCAACCCGTGCATGGTGGATGCGGAGTCGTTTTGACCCAGCTGGAGAGAACGTCGCGACGCGTTGTAATCATCGTTTAGTTACTCTTAAATATTAGGTTTGCGCATATGAAATGTCGTTTTATGAAACAAAATTTTAATTAAAATAATCTCCATACGATGCTGCGTATAATTTTCAACAATTAACTAATTTCATTACACCGGATTTATAAAAATCATCTGTTATAGAATTGAAAAATTCTTCGAGTGCCGATTTTACAGTTCTTTCATTCCCAAAAAAATTCATCGACTTGAAACCTCAAAAACAAAAAAAAACGACGTTTCATATGTGCCAATATAATATTGGCAGGTGAAAATATGCGATAAATTTTCAACGCAACTCTCTTCTGAAATTCAAACAATAATGAAGCTTCAGTCAAGGATCGAAAAGACTCGTCGCGAGCGTCCGACTTACGAAAATTAATTTTTAACGATATCATATTTTACGACACTAAGAAATTACAGATTAGTATAACAATATTAATGTAATACACACAGTAATATAATAACTATTATATATTATTAATAAATATAATAACACTAATATAATAGCTATTATATATCATTAATAAATATAATAACACTGATATAATAATTATTATATATTATTAATAAATATAATAACACTGATATAATAACTATTATATATTATTAATAAATACAATAACACTGATATAATAACTATTATATATCATTAATAAATACAATAACACTAATATAATAACTATTATATATTATTAATAAATACAATAACATTAATATAATAACTATTATATATTATTAATAAATATAATAACACTAATATAATAGCTATTATATATCATTAATAAATATAATAACACTGATATAATAACTATTATATATTATTAATAAATACAATAACACTAATATAATATATCACTGTATACGAGGTATCGAAATGTATCGGTTCTAATCTCTCGTGTCTGTCATCGTAGAATTACAAAAGTGCGATCGAGCTCAAGAATGGCTCTTTGTACAAGCTACGTGGAGGACACGGAAGTGGTATTACACTCTATTCGGGATTTCAAAATTTTGATCAATGATGATAACGACGAGAACGCGGAGTTCTCGAATCGAGTCAGCGGAGACGATAAAAAGCATCGGTTACAGATTGCGAAGAGCCACGAGAATGGAATGGCTTGGGTGAAGGAGAGACCGACGAGGGGTTAAAGGTGAAGGGAGGAAGAGATGGAAGAAGAGCGAGTTCGTATTAAGGGTAATGGGCATTATCTCCATCGATCCCGGCTCACTATCCTACCACCCGACTCCCACCTCACCCATCACCCACTATTCCGGAGCTGCTGGATAGCTGGTTGGTTCGTTCGAGTTGGTCAGGGCAAAAACGCATGGGAATTCATTTGTCTATGGTGAACGGCGGTTCGTAAAATGCGGGTAGCTCGACCGAGAGATATCAGCGAGCGCATGCGTGAATACCAGAACTCTGGTTCTTTTTTCTCTTGAAAAAAAGGGAAAAAAAAATGATTACCCATTGAAGTCAGTGGATTTGTTAATGCGCTGCTCGTTTTTGCATGACGGTAATTGAAAGAGAGAGACAGAGCAGCGCCGTTTTTTTTTTTTTTTTTGATCCCATCGAATCGGCTATTACTACCCTTAACGCTCAGCCAATTAAACCACAATTTACAGTGGTTCCGCGAACCGACGTTGCAGGATCAATCGCGGGCAGCTTATGAAACTTTGGACGCCGATACGTAACGTTGTCCGCGATCGCGTTGCGCCGAGCGAATTCCGCTGCACGCACCCTGTCTCCGTTGTTTTCGATAATAATTATCAGGAACGTAGACAAATCCACAGAACTACAGACAGAAATCGAGTATTCCGTCCCCGATTTTGTACCCGAGAACAAATCATAAGCGAGAGCCTAGAAATCGATTTGTCACCGGCGAACGGACGAAACTTTTAAACGAAAACGTCACTTACAACGCCTCGATCTTCGCTAGACTTTTCTATTTCCCGGCAAGAAAGTAAAGTCTTATTTTCCCAGCAGCGCGTTGACCTTCGACTCGATCTCGGGGAAAATCCGACACGTTCCTCCCGTTTCGAATCATCAATCCGTAAGGTCCAATCGGTACCAGCTGAATCGAGCAACGAGAACACGTACCCACACCTATATATACCTAATACGTCTTTTAACGTTGCCGTATCGGAGTCCACCGATTGTACTTGCAATCGGGCCTTCGCCGCAGTCGCCAGGTTAATCAGTATAAATTAGGGCGTGGCGTTCGTTGGAACTTGAAAATGAACGTTTCGCAATAGGAGGAAGGCGATACCCGATCCGTGTTCGGTTTTTACGACGGTTTTACCTCTTTTCCATTACTGGCCCGGTCGCCTGTGCGCGGAGCGTCAAGTGGAAAGAGGGTGACGGTGACTAATTGTCGCAAAGGCGATCATGATATGTCCCTTCTCGTAAATCTGATTGGCTTCGCTTACTGACCTCGCTCGAAATCTACGCTGTACGATCGCTCCGCGTCGCACGTATACGTAGCGCTACGCCCAATTCGGGACGGCATTTTTAGATTTCCCGAAATCGACCGCGGTCTTTTTCAGCGATCCAGAGATATAAACGGTGGCCTGACGAAGGTGCCGCCTTTAGCTGGACAAGAACGGGCCGGCCGAGATTTTATCGCGCCAGCTCCAACAGGAAGCGCCTCCGCAAAATATACGAATCGATGGGAAGAAATGATGCGTTTGGATTACAGTGACCGATCCAATTGCCACGAAATAACCAGTTTCAAATTATCAGTTTGTTCCCCGGGAATGATTTTTTAACTGCACGGCGACGGCGCCCGGGCTCGCCTTTTTATCGCGCAACGTTCACCCTGCACGCTCGTTACACTGAAATGCCGAGGTTCGATTTTTGCCTCGCGCAATTTCCAATTACTTGCACGTTACTTGTGCTTGAGAAACCACGCTGATCGTTGTCGATTCTCTGTTCATTCCGCTCGTGTTACTCGATCTTGAGCACGCTTGTTTTAGGGAATTGGATAAAAAAGAAAAAAAAGAAAAGAAAAAAAATAAGAATGTCGACGATTACGTATCTATCTGCAGGGGTATGTCGCGTGTTGAAGATTAAAGAATCTATCAATTTCGAAGCTTTTAATTTTGTCTTATTCGCGTTGAAGTGTACACGTGAGGTGTATTATTGGAAAAGTGATGGAAAATTAATTATTATACGTTTCACGAGATATTAACCCTTCTTTGGATTATGGGGGACGCAGCAGCCATACGTGGTTTTAATCTGAATATACTTTAGTGTATTTTGATACAATTATTTGAAAATTTACGTAATCGTTTATTATTTCATTTGATTTATAATGCTGCGAAACGAATTAGTTTTCAGTCTAAAATTAGGTGAAATAATTATGAGTTTTTGAATCTATCGCAGACTCATGATTTGACTGCGGATTTTTATGCAAGCTCATATTTTCATAAACACAGTTTAAAAAATAGAAGCTACATTAGAAATTGTTTTATTTGCTAAATATTATAATTAGTATTATATTTTGGGTTTATTTATATATTTTTGCTTATTACATGCAAGCTGTGCAATTTTGTGCTTTCCAATTTTCCATAAATGCATAAAAATCCACAATCAACTGATGATAAATTTGAAGACATTAAAATATGCAGCAAATTAATTTGTTCGTTTTCAACAAGTTTATCATATGAACTAAAAACATTTGCTTCCCTCAGTTTTGTAACGAAAGCTACTTTGAACAAATTGAAAATTTTAACGTCAAGATAACCTGACTTATTCGAGGAATTAAAAATACAAAACCCAAAATGCAAAATGCAAAATGCAGAATATACAAAACAGATAAACCCGACAATTTTCAATCCAATTAAGTAAACTCGAAAAATCCGCAATTTCTAAATTAATTCTGGCAATAACGAGAACGAACAGGTTACAATAAAAATTGTTAAGTCGAGATAACGCGATAACATAAAAATACCGAATATTAAAATGAAATATTTTATCGTACACATTAAATATATCAAAATCTAGAATACCAATTTCATTTTTCTTTAACCCAACCCTTTAATTAATTAAATACCAGTTAAGCTAAAAATCGAAACGAAGAATAGGCAAATTGCGTAAAATAAGTTTGTAAAGAATTCCGAAAGAAAATTGTTCGCAATAAAAAAAGAATGTTAATCGAGAGGAGCGAGCAAACAAGTGGTGACAGAAGTTCTCACAGCAGGAATTATCTTTCAAGGTGACATCCCACAGCTTCACGAAAACCAAAAGATATCTGGATAGGAACGCGACGCGCCACCGGCATCCCTTGTTTCAGTTCCTCCACCTTCTCTGCTTCCATTTCCCTTTCTCCGCCTTAACTACACCCTCTGTGCCTGAGCAGGCCTTTTCCGATAAGTAGATCCCTATCGAAATTATCTGGAGCATCCAGTTACATTATTACTGCGTTTGGGATATGGGAAGCCGATCTAATAACCAAGTTCCCTGAAAGTCGTTCTTGTGAACAGAGGCACACAGATCCTTTGTCACTTTGCATTCAAGTATGTTATTTAAAAGGATGTCGTTTAAAGATCGGAAGATTCAAAATATGTAATCATTTTTATTTTTTAACGTCCATGCTCGTACAAATATATTCTTAAAACGTTTTGGTGAGTTTTAACGGAGTCTAAAGTAGTAAAATAAGCAGTGTTAATTCAAATGAAAATCAATATGGTGTCAGAATTGTTGCGAAGAGAGAATTCTGATGGATAAGTGAAAAAGTTTATATAAAAAAAAATCTATAGTTTTGAAATTGTATATTAATCTATGATCAGTCAATTTTCGAAGTACTGGTGATGGAAATTAATAATAAATACAAGTGAACAGTTCATAGTTACTCCACTCTTTCTATGTTTTAGAATTCAAGAAACTCTTCGAGTAGAATTTTATTTATTTGTGGTTCTGCTGTTTTACTAAATATATCTAGATTAATTTTTAAACGAATTACACTATCTTTATTAGCCTGTTAAACTATTTCAATTAAAATCATATCGAATGCTTTAGATCCTAAATTTATTTTTGTTTTAAAATATTTTAGGTCTGCAAAATATACAATATTAAAGAAGTAAACGTAAAAATGAAATACACTAAATCTGCTAAAGGAATACCTAAAAGCATAGTATCTATATGAAGGTAAATTTCATTTCGAGCAACATTAAACTCGAGGACATGCAGGATTGAAATAAATATTTTATTGTTGCTCTATCCAATAACAGTGATTCGTCAATGACACTCTCGTTATCGCTGAATATTTTTAATATAAAAAGCTATGACAAAAATATTCCAATGCACGAATTTAACTATTTACAACTCACGTATTTAGTAGAGTGAATTTTTGTTTTAAACTGTTCTGCTTGATTCTAACTGAGAATGTTGTATCGTTTTCTTCCAATTATTTAATTTGACTCTCCGTTTTCTGGTTATTTGTTACTCTTTGAAGCTAACAAAGAATGTTACAGAGTTGTCACATATTTTGATGAAATTTTGATACGATATAGATTTTGAAAAAATGTTAAACACATACTTTTTTATGTAGACGATCGTTCACTTCGAAGAGGTGATTAGGGGTTATCAGACCTCAAAGTAGGGCGTTTTCAAGCAAATCAATTTTTTTAAAAAGTTTCTACACAGCTGTATTCGACATTAAAAAATAAATAAACTTTCTTATTATCTCCAATTGTTTTCAAAATACACTATTAAATAGGTTTCCAACCCTCTACTTTAAACGCTGATAACACGTCTTCAAAATGAACGATGGCCACTATCAAAAAACACGTGTCTAATATTTTCTCGAGATCCACACTCGCTGGCCATCGAATTAGGTCCACTACAAATTTTCAGCATTTTTCACGTTTTCCGTAAAATTAAAAGACCTGTTCAAATTGTAATGATATAATCCATTAACTACTAACATAATACACTACTACTGTACATAACATTATTAACACACGTTAATATTTTTGTACTTCCACCCTTTGCTTCGATGACAGCTTGTATCCTTTCTTGATCATATGCTTCATATCTTCATTATTTTCCCAAATATCTATAATTTTTTTTATCAACTCAGATAACGTAGTGCTTGGAGAGTTATGAACTCGTCTTTCGAGTAGGCTCCAGACATTTTCTATGGCATTCGAGTCGGCAGAATTGCCTGGCCATGGAACCAAAGGGATGTTTTTCATTTTGGAATCGCTCATCACCCAATTTGATTATTCTCACCATCGTAACAAATCAATTTCTATGTACACATCGTTATCAAAGTATCTAGCAATAATCCGAATAACCAAAGACAGTTTTCCATATATGAAATAACGTTGTAGCCATAAAAGCGAAATTTTCCTACGTGGTCCTAATTCGATGGCTAGCGACTGTAATACCAAAATTTCATAAAGATCGGCGTGTGTCAACTCCGTAGCGTTCCTTGTCAGTATATTTTTTCCGAATAATTATTTCACTGTCACATAAAGGTACCGTTCAAATTTAGATTTAGATTCAATCGGCGAACATCGTACCGCCTTATCAAGGTACAGAGCAAGGAGATCCGCTATTCGGATTTAAGTATCGTCCCTTTAAAGCATGGAGGTTGAAAACGGTGAGGGTACAGCGTTCAAGGAAGNCGTCTTCAAAATGAACGATGGCCACTATCAAAAAACACGTGTCTAATATTTTCTCGAGATCCACACTCGCTGGCCATCGAATTAGGTCCACTACAAATTTTCAGCATTTTTCACGTTTTCCGTAAAATTAAAAGACCTGTTCAAATTGTAATGATATAATCCATTAACTACTAACATAATACACTACTACTGTACATAACATTATTAACACACGTTAATATTTTTGTACTTCCACCCTTTGCTTCGATGACAGCTTGTATCCTTTCTTGATCATATGCTTCATATCTTCATTATTTTCCCAAATATCTATAATTTTTTTTATCAACTCAGATAACGTAGTGCTTGGAGAGTTATGAACTCGTCTTTCGAGTAGGCTCCAGACATTTTCTATGGCATTCGAGTCGGCAGAATTGCCTGGCCATGGAACCAAAGGGATGT
>SMSQ01019920.1:3279-16722 GCA_019453375.1 Ctenoplectra terminalis | reverse complement strand
AACTATAACTTTATTATAGTGCTTATGTATAGTGTACATATGTGTAACATTATGTATAGTATACATACTCGCACATCTTACCAAACACAATTAAAATGAATTACGCTTTGCCAAGAACGAATGCTTGGAACATTTTTAAATCACACTTCCATCGACACGGCCACGAAACCTTAATCCCTGTTGTTACGCAATTTAACCGAGACCTTACGCAATTCCATTAAAACAGAACCGTTTGAATTGCATCATAACACTCGACACGATCGAATTATCAATAACACCCATTGCCGTGGCCGATACGAAATACCCGACAACTCGCTGGGGACACTTCGCGGTGTAAACGCGGCTTTAGGCGCGCGAACCCGCGGCTAGCACACCGGATGAAAAAAGCGCGCCGCTCTTTTTTTTTTTTTCTTTTTCTTTTGCCGGCGCGGTCAGCTCACCTTGATAATGCGAGATATCACGCGAGTACACCAACAAACGAGCGTGTGTATGGAGAAGAAAAAAAAAAGGAAAAACAGCGCGGCCGCGGTGGGGGAAGGGGAAGAGGCCAGTGGGTATCTGTAACTGAACACTGCGGTTCGCGCGAATATGCCGGCCTACGAGGAAAATTAAATATTACGTGTTGCCACCGCAAAATTTTCTGTTTCTGGGACTTTTCTACGCTTCGTTTTACGAGGCTAAATTTTCGGGGTGTTTATTAATTAATGGGATGAATGCTAACCGGGTACTGATTTAATGAACTGAAAATTGGAGAATGAAAAAAAGTTTGCATTCATTGAGGAAGTAAATTTAACGCTGATCTGAATTATTTTGTGTTTCGAGTTCTCCGTGTGAAAAATTAAAAAAAAATTTTTTATTGTTTAAAGAATTTTCGTATGTAAATAATAATACAAATATTATAGATTATGCTTCTATTACATAACTGCAAGTGTTAATTTAATTCTAAGACCGAGATAGTTTTACTTACTATTTAGACTCGTATTATATTTATATTTCATTTGCTTGTAATCTAGATTTGTAAATTAATTGATTCCATGTAATTTTAATATTTATGCGCAGAATAAATTTTTGTAAATTAAATAATTTGTTTTGAGTACACAATATTCTATGTATATTTAACTCTTGTTATGCATGTGTAATTTTTAACATTTACAAATCTACAAAGTGATAAAAAAAAGTTACTCATTTTGTAGATGTAAAAAAATTACTAAACTGAATAAAAAATTCTTAATATACGTAAGTCAAAAAGCTCCTATCGTCGGAGATAGAGACAATTTTCTATTTTATTAACTTTATTAATGAACATCTGAAAATATTAACGATATAAGTTAATTTCTTAGAAAGCTAGTTTTAATTTGTAAATGGTATAAGTTTAGCTTCGCTAATAACTTAACAGTGGTGTATTGTTAGGCTCACCAATAACTAATTAATAACTCAAGTTTTAAAAAATATTTACAAACAGAAAAACTAGATTAAAATTGGTGTGCATATTTAGAATACCCGACAGAAGATTGTATTTTGGATTGAAAATGAAAAATTAAGGTTTGTAATTTATTGTTCAAAATTTTTACGATTTTTATATACCATATATATCACCGATGCTTTCAAGAGCATACAAGCTTTTACATTTTAATTGTATATTACTGTTTATAATATAAGAAATTCATATTACGCAGCTATTTACTGCCGAAAAAGGAACTTTCATTTGAGAAATTATTAACCGTATCGAAATGAAGCGATCGAACAAAAAGTTGTCTATGTAGTGAAATGTAGTATGTGTGGTATAAACAATTTTTAAAAATAAAAAATTCAACCTCATATATACACAGAGTACATCACCGCACGCTTTTAGTTTAATAACCAATGCGCTGTTACCTACTCGTTCCGTTGCTAAATTCATTTCACCAGGACGCAATAGAAATCTGTGAAAATTTCATTAAAAATTGATTACGTACACGGCACTTCACGGGAATCGATACAATGTCCAATTGTATAAATTTCAATTAATACTTTCCGTGATTTATATCGGAAATTAATTTCGATTAATTAAGATTAGTGCGTTAACTAACCAACCAACGAAATTAACTAATCTATAAGCCAGAGTTAAATATCGGTACGCTGTAGTTTGTGTCAATGAACTCCAAATTAATCGTAAGGTGTTTCTTAAAACTTGACTGTGCCGTGTTGAACAAAATATTCAATTAAATGAAGCTATTTCGATAATTATTTTCTCATAAAAGTAAATAACCCTGCTTCATTAATATTTACTTGGCTTCATCGAGGAAACAAAATTAATTGACAAATTATAACGAAATAATAACTATATAAGTAATAACTAATAACCTTACAGTTGATGCAACGTAAAACTATTATTTAAAAAAAAAAAAGAAAAAAAGAAAGGAATTGCTTTTCGATATTATTCGATAGTTTTTATTCTCCTCTACCAGAATTGTCCGACTTTTCGCATTAGTAACACTAAAGCGTTAATTATTAAACGACAGACTCTCCAATATAATTTCTTAATCATAAACATTATCATAGGCAGAAATAAAAATTAATGAAACAGAACTAATTTTGGTTAGGTCAATTTTAATTCTTACAAATACAAGTATGATATAATATGTTTCTAACACAAATATAACGACACATTATAAAGCAAAGAATGTCTAAGTAAATTAATTATTACCAATCATCCAAAATATAAATAATTTGCGTGACGAGTTAACTCGTTTTTCCTAGCTAAAAGATTAAAAGAGTTGAATACGGATAAATGAAATGTGAAAAAATTGTTATTTGTTTATCCCCTTGACACCGGGCGTCGTACCTCGTACAGACTATGCTTTTGTGCATAGGAACATGAACTACTTATTTGATGCATTTCATAACTTAACAATCGAAAATAAAAATCGTAAAACATTTCAGGTATTACTCTATTTATACTAATAGAAGTGCAGAGTGTCATATTTTTATTAATCGTACGAATGAGACTGTAAATTCGGGCTCTATATGTAATTTTTGTGTTGCTATGCCAAGCGTCAAGGGGTTAAGAACAACGTTATTGAATATAATAGAAAAATCATCCATATGTTTATATTACACGCGAACGACGGTAACAAAATTTTTTGTTATAATTAATAACAGTATTGAACATTGTGCAATATCGTTCAACTTTTCATCGCTTTCTAGAAAATTACATATCAATAAAGTTGTCATTTTCAACAATAATCAGTTTCTAGTGAATTGTTAATTTATGTAATTCATGTTACCGGAATTCCATTAATCATGCTGAAAAAAAGTATGTATGTGCGCGTAACTATTATGAAAAGTGAGTGATATAAATCTGAGTCACCTTAAGCAACAACACGAAACGCGGTTACAAATCAACTGAAAACTAATTGCAACATATAGTACGGGCCAAGGTACAAGCAGGTTGTAAATTAGACTTAGGGTCGTTCAATGCACTTTGTTTTAGGGTTCGGGATTAAAGTACGTTTTAACGGACACAAAATTATGGACTTCTTTCCTCAAATAATAGTTTTTGATGCGTAGAATTAAAAAAATGCAAGCCTTGACTTTAGGAATTCAGCAGTTCAAAAGTTAAGCGTTATTAGCGTATTTGATAGGTAACTTTGACGCCATGTTGGTCAAATAATGCTCACCGAACGAAGCAACCGCTGAAAACAGGGCCTGTGAATTTAAAATTAGTCCAAACCTAACCCAAATTCAACTAAATTAGTCATCTTAGAAATACCGAAACTAGGCGGAGCGTAGACCAATCAAATAATCAATAAAAACACGTAACTTTTTAACCGCCGGATTCGTAAAATTAAGACTTGCATTTTTGAATTCTAAGCATCGAAAACAATTATTTGATAAAGAAATGTCTATAATTTTGTGTTCGTTGAAACATATTTCAGCCGAGTTCCGCGTAACGAAGGAATGACAACATATAATTAACGACATTTCATTTATTAATGAGAAATCTGCAACAGTGCATGCCTATTTAGAATATTCAGAGTTTATTTCTGTGCCTGCGTAGCTATATATAGGAACAAAAAGAAAAACGTTATAAGGATTTAAAGAGCGACAGAATTTGTGTGGGCACTA
Source organism: Ctenoplectra terminalis (assembly GCA_019453375.1). Lineage (NCBI taxonomy): Eukaryota > Metazoa > Arthropoda > Insecta > Hymenoptera > Apidae > Ctenoplectra > Ctenoplectra terminalis. The sequence goes on along the minus strand of SMSQ01019920.1, from coordinate 12,615 downwards.
TGAACACGTTATGCGACCCTGATCGAGGATTCAGGTTTTTTTTTTACTTTTCATGCTTCTGTCAATTCTTTTTTTCCAAAACATTCGAAACGTGTTTACTTTGACTCCTGGACAATTTTACGACCTCGCTGTATTTTGACAAGTATTATATCTATTGCAATGTATAAAACACCGTCCAAACACCAATAAGCTCAAAGCAAAGGTGGCACATCATAAACGAACCTCAAAATAGTTACAAACTAAACCAACTTCGCCAACAATTCTCTACAACTACACAACGCGAGACATAAAACCAGCTTCGGCTCGAACAAGCGACAAAAGCTTCAGCTACCCATCAAACGAATTGTAGGCAACTTTAAATCGGCAAAACAATGGGCCACCATTAACCCACCTCCGAAGCACCTTCGAAACAACTACAAAGCAACATAAAACTCAACATAAAACAGTTTTACAGGAAAGCGACCGTGGTAGTCGTGCAAAGCGCACGAAAGGAACGTCCAGGAGCAACGATCCCTCGAAATAAAGAATAATCTACCGACAGGAGAGGAGAGGAGAGGCACGCGAACGAGATCGGCGGTCTCTTCGACGATCAACCGGTTCCCCCGCGTTCGATGGGCGGCCGATCCTGGCGACCGCATATTCCGACCAAATTCGAAAAGGTCGATATTTCAAATGCCAGCGTCAGGGGTTAACCGGGGGCTATTTTGAGTGTGCCGTACGGCATGTAGGACCCGAACACACCACCCGTCAATAATCCGCTGAATAAACTATCGTCCGCCCGCCCACACGGCCACCCACCCGTCCACCACAACTCCACTCAACCGCCACGTACAGCCAGACATATATCACGTAGGAGTGTGGCATGTGCGCGCGTGCAAGCACTGTCTCGCACCGTTGTGTGCGTGGAACGTGCTAATATATGTACCACAGGCGCGCTGGACGAGCTTCTACCTTTTGTATATATGTGTGTATACATAGGTGTGTGTATGTATATGTACAGGTGTATATATGTGTGTGTTTCTGTGCGTTACCGTGTATGGGAAGCGGCCACGCCAGGGGGTGGAGGCAGGAGAGCCGTAAACTCAACCAGACAGCAGTCACGAGGGAGATACAACGATGGCTACGACCGAGGAAATGAGTAAAGTTCCGCGAATAAAATAATAATTTTGTTGCGGTGCTGTCCACGCTCGAAATTCTGCCCTGGAAATTGAACGCCGGACACCGCCGCCTTTCGACCGTCGCACAGTACCGATCCGAATGTGTCGATGGCGTGTAAATAACCGCGATATTTTGCGAAACCGTCGGAAAATGTAAATGCGAACGGTTCTGCGATTGGACGGTCTCGACCGGTGCCCGGTGAAACTGCGAAATTTGTGGCTCCAGAGGTGCGGAGAATTGAAACAGGGTATGGGACCAGAAGACAATGCAGCGTCGAATATCTTGTGATTATTATTGTATCTTGTTTCTTTATAAACATCGTTACGTTCATCTGGATGACACTGTCAACTCGAGTGTTATTTCTTTATAAAGGTACGTTGTGGAGTTTGAAGAAATTTGCTGGACATGTAACCGAGCAAGTTACAGTTCGATCAAATTTTGTTGCTGGGTACGAAAGGGTTTGAGTCGCGCTGGGACGATTGAATAAACAGTTTATAATGTTCCAAATATTTGACGATAAAGATAGCGATTTATGTATTTTATATTAGTATGTAAAATGTAATCGTGAGCGGCGAATATTTCGTAATTATCGTGCAATTATTTGAACGGTTCAACTCGGACCGAGTCTAAAATTGTTAGAGAAGATCGTAACACAGCAATTGTAGCAGCGTCTAAAATACTAACGAGGAACTAACCAGAATTTCCTTCTTTAAACATAAATAATTAAATTAGAAAGTTCTTAGAAAATCTATAATTAAATTAGAAAGTTGGAAAAGTATATAATAAGCGAAAGGATATATCTCAATTATTAAGACGCATAATGTCTCCATTATCATCCTTGTATTCCTCAGTACAAAACTTGTACTTCATAGACATTCTTGGTTCAAAATCTACACCGAGTATAATTTTAACTACTTTACATCTTATAACCATCTTTAACCAACAAATTGGAACGCTACTAAAACCTACAAAATATTTACATTTCTCCGGTTATCAATATACTTTTAGTTAAAAACTTTTCCAGCCATAAAATATTGTCGCTATTTTTGTAATGCACCAAGTGTAATGAATTGAAACTCGAAAAATGTATTTCAAATTTACGCAAGAAATATTACCTTTAGTTATAGGTACACACAGTTGTAATGTTTTGTTCGTGTTCGAACGCGAGTCAAATACTCGCTACCAAGAGTCACCTACATACGAACTGCACGATGTATTATTGACACCGCAACCCCCAATGTAGCCCGCCATCGTCGACCCCCTTTGTGTCCTCTCTTGTTGGAAATCGGACAGGTATATGTACACGTATACGCGCGATATATGCACATATATGCGTCTGGGTACCGGGTGGTGTTCTACAAACCTCTGCCGCGAACGCTCCCAATAAATTTTTTCCGATGCTTTTATTCTACCGTGGAAAACCGAATCTTCGTTTCAAACACGAGATCGTAAACACAAAAAGAATAACATTTATTCTATTATTAAAATCGTGCAACTGAACTACAAAAAAAATTGATATTTAATTTGAGACAAATGAGACTTGGTTGGAAAGTATAATGATTTTTGTTTGTATGTTTAGGGTTTGTTTAAAGGGACACTGCATTTATAGAATAAATTAATTTAACCCTCTATAGCCCGAATTTTGTCTGCTTATTGGAGAAAATATTACGATTGATTACAGTTTTTCACTTTGATTTGAAAATGTTTAAACTAATAATTACCGTAGATGGATCGTGGTGTCGCTACGGTAATACAGTAATCAAATTTAATAGTGCAATGATAACTAAAGAAAATTAATTTTTTTTAAGTATTGATACAGTAGTTTGTAACTTTTAAGTCACGCGGTCCCATAGAGGGTTAAGAGAGATAATCTAATAAAATATATTTTAATAGCCAAGTAAGGTTTGATATACTTTGATAAAATAGATTTAAAATAAAAGTAGATTGGAAAATAAATACTTAGTCATCTCATGAGTAAAGCAAATGTTTGAAAGACTCAACAATGGAATAAAAAGAATTTAATAAAAGAGCAGTCGAAAAGTTAGAAGGCAAATAGAAAGCTATTGTATAGAAAAAAAAAGGAAAATATTTTTATCACACATGATTATAAATAAATTTCTATATTTTAGCCCTTTCCAAGGAACAAAAATACTCGCATTACTTATAGGTAACCTAATAGATTAAAAATAGGTAGTTCGAATATTTCTATATCAAACAAGTATTATTAATCTACACTTGTCGTATCTTTAATTTCTATATTCCTTTTTTTAACCATATAAGTTAATTATTTCAATAAACACAAAAAACAATACTGCTACAATTCTGATCGCTCCTGAAATAATTTTTAAAAGAACAATTATACGTACAAAAAATTCTACCCCACTTAAAAACCATTTTTAAAACAACTCACATTTCATTAAAAATAAAACCACCAAAGCTATCCTAATCCTGCTATGGCTGTTGGGTCGTTTTCAACCAAATCGTATTTCCTTAATGTTACAAAAATTTTTAGAAAAATAATTAGACTATTTTTACACGATAAAAAGATTAAATAATTCTGAGAAAAAGATTTAAAGTAGCTGCGATTAATTTTCGTATTTTCTTGTTTCATTTTTACGCTAGAGATACATTTTTCTCCAAATCAGAAGTTTCTTTAGTCAAACGAGTGCACGATCGGAACGAAAAGAATCTGAAGCTCGTAGCAGAGTTAAAAACAACCTTAAAAGAGCACAATATCCCCATCGACCGACTTCCACGAAACGTAGCCAACTAAGGAACCAAGGCAGCACGGTGTCCATTGTCGTAGCTTGAGCCCCCTAAAAAGATTAAAAGCTCGGCTAGCGCAGCAAAGACGGGGGCGTTCCAGTCGGTGTGGCTCAGCGTATGACGCATGTGACGGAGTGGTTTTCGGCGTCCACTGGTTCCATCGGTTATTTCCTGGATCGTCTCTGTCTCGCGAAACGAAACGTGGAGGAGCAACCTCGAGGCTCGGCGACGTACCTATGCGCATGAATAATGAAAATCCGCAGACTCGGTATAATTATCAGCGGAGCGTCGCATCCGGCCTCGATTCAGACGATCGTCGTCGGGACACTTTTCGATTTTCGATCGCAGCACCAACCGGAGACGGGTGCCTCCTCGTATTTTTAGCAGCGGGAGACAAAAATTCGATTAAGCGGTCGAAAGACGCGAGAGCAGACGTCGCAGGTAGCTTATCTTTGGATCGACGCCTTCCAGGGTGCGCCCTTAACTCGCGACGCCCTTGCAGCCACTCCGCCGTTCGACCGGAATTATCCTCTGACAGAGACAAGGGCCCTTCGCTTACCCTAGGTCCGGGATTACTCGACGATAATCGAATCCACTCGCCGCTAATTGACTCCGGGAGTAATCGCGAGTAAAACTTTCATGCCTCACCCGATTTGCGCCGCTCTGTTTGACTGACGTGAGACTCGGGCGAGGGATAAATGGGTACGGAAAAAGGGAGAGAAGGGATCAGGTGAGCAATATTACCGATGATGCATCTCAGGTTGCAGGGTAATTGAAGCAAAACCGGGAATCCTTCCTTTGTCCGTCAAAACAAATTTGTTACAGCGAGCGCGGTCGGTTCTTTTGTTTTCTCGTTCGTGGTGGATGAATTTGGGTCCGCTTGAAATTAGTGGATTCGGAGAGTGTTGATTTGTAATTAATTGGCGAGGGGAATACGTGTTTGGGTTACAGATTTGAGATACGGTATGCGCTTTGTGTAATAGATTGGTAAATGTGTGAAACATATTGTTCAAAAGTGGATAGAGTTAATTGTTATGTAGGTAAATAGATGATACGGATAAATAATAACGCTGGGAAGATGCATCTATTTGTTATTTGAACGATTCCAAATTTGCTGTGCTATAAATGTTTCTGTGTACACTCTGGTGTGTGTACACAGTTATAACCGTCTTTTGGTAATAACTTGTGTAAATTAATGTTAATTATTAGTTTATTCGTGGTACGCGAATATGATACAGGATATGGTGTTTGGAAAACAATACACTGTAAACATGATTTTTAGCAAACTGTCGAGCACTGCGTTATTCGATTTTAATACATCAAGACATATGCGAATGGAATATAAATATGTAAACATGAAACCACAGTAATGAAGAAGATTTTAGTCGGATTCTTTTTCCAAACCATTTTTATATTCTATGATTTCGAAGACTACGAAATTCTGCCACAACTAGTAAACATCTACTCAATATCAAATATCAGTACCAATTAGTGCTTTCTATTGAAATCGTTTTATGAGTTACTATCTTAAATTAGTTATCTACGAAAATTCATCACCCTAGTAAAAATCCAATTTACAATCTCTATATCATATTTCCTATAGTGAGATTAATATTACACTATTCATAAGATGCGTTATACAATTTTTTTTTTTTTCACTTTCAATAAAAAAATTTCATCTCAGTAACTCACAATGCTAGAAATTCGGGATGAATTTCTCGAAACCCCTCTAAACGCAAGAATGTTTCCAGTTTTGAAAATTCAAAACTTTGCACTAATTCTAAAAACTTAGGTAAAAAAAATGTTTTAATTCAATGAATAAATAATTGTTTGCAGTGTGTCTCGAAGTAAAGAAAAAAGTAGATTAGACCCAGAAAGAATTTAAATGTTAGTGTTCTTGAACAAAAATCTGAATTAAATATTTTCATACATTATTATTTTTATTTACGTTTCGTTTAACGATAGTCGATAAAAATTTGTACAAAGATTTTGTTAAGACTTCAGTTCCTAAAACAAAATATTCCTCTTACAAAACAAAACAAGCACTTCAAGGTAGGAGAATTTCGAAATCTTACACAGTTTCGCATTCGAGTTTCAAAAGTTTAAAGATTAGGTTTCGATCCAACCCTGCGATAAACCAATTCCAATAAATCAATCGGAACGAATAACCTTCTTTTCAACCAGATATGGTCGATCTAACGATCGGACAACATCACCTTTTCTATCCTACTCTCGGAATCTAAAAACAAAAGCTCTAAACCGCGTTTAGGGTGGCTTTTCAAGAGTGTCGTTACCAACCACACAGAAGGAACAACACGAACAATTCTCCCGCATAATCATGTTCCTGATGCACGTCCGTAAAAATCCCAGGACGTTCCAGGGGACCTCTGTTGAAGGTGGGACGAGCATTGTTCCATAAATTCGAACGACGTATCTTTTAAGCGCTGTTTATGGTGTTCAGGTAACGAGCTGGCTGTTCGGGCAGCAGTCGTTAGCCAGTTTCGGCTCTCCAAGGATTACAAACAGTGTCGTCAGCGAGTAGGTATTTCACGAGGCTTGGAGAGGGCAGCCTGGTTGAATTATGTACGAGGCAGGTCAGGTAGATTCTCACTGGGTGACCTTCGAACCGACTATAATTCGGTTATCGTTCGAATTTCTCCACGAAGGCGCAGTCCACAACGGGTTTCGGATGCTCGAGGCGCAAAATTGTTTGGAATCTGACAATTAGCATCGGCGATGGCACCAATGGTAAAAGCAGGGAAACTAAGTACTGATTAGTAGTTGGTACAGATTAGGTTGTCCCGAAAGTTTCCTTCGTTATCTTCGCGCAGCGGCTTCGCCTAGCAGTGTTTGCATAAACATGCAGCCTTTTTTATTAACCTCTTGCGCTACCATTTAGCCGGGTAAAATCTGGAACAAAAGTGTAGCGGCTGACGCTCGTCAAACGCTATTGCCAAGATTGTTTAGATTTTAGCCCATATTTTCATTAGCCGTTTTCTAGAAATTCGACACCACCAGTTTCGTCTTGTAATATTTATGTGGACCCGAAATTGTAACCGCGAGTCTCACTCGCAATATTTATGTCCGATTTGAAATTATGACCACGAGTCACCCTCGTGATGTTCGTGTTTGGCTCGAAATTGTGATCACGAGTCAAACTCGTCAGAGTATGGCAAGGGGTTAACCGTTTGAGTCCAAGCAGCGCGATCGCGCTCTTCAGATTTTGTGTCTAAAAATCGCAGTACATTTCGAGCGCTGTGGACAACTGACGGTGTAGTCACCGATTGTCGAAGTAGCGCGCTCAGGTTTACTGACGCGCGTACATCGCACAGCTCCTTTCTTTAATGTAAATAAAACAAATAAAACATTTTGTATTTCACTGTTATCTTGTCAATAATTTTTATCGAACAAAACTTGAAATATTTATAAACTTACAGCACGCGTATATAATAATACGGATGTATTTCATAAAATAACGAATTACAAATTAAAAATATTTTTTGTGTTACGAACAATTTAAATGGAGAGTAACACTTATGATTTTTTTTCTTCGCAATGGATTAAGACAAGCGCTATCGCGCCGCCTGGGTCCTTTCGTACTCGTTTATAGAAAGCGCGGTTGCCCTGTTCGGGATTTTTCGACAGTGTTTTTTCAATACTCCTTGGGACTCAAACGGTTAAATGAGAAATGGAAAAAGGTAATAGAGTAAAATGAATGCCATATAACATAATAATATAAATATATATGTAAAGAAAGTATACTTTCTTTAATGGGTATTTGTATTTGCCGCGCTTCTTATACTGGGCGCGACAACTGTTTATAGGATAATATAACAGAGCACGTGTGCACAATAATATAGAAAGAGAAATAGAATTAATAGAATTTATAATATTTAAAAGTAAAAAGGAAAAAGAAATAGTGAGTGTAAATGAAGAAAAGGTAATAATAGGCTTTAATTGTCGTTTCTTAATTTACAGAGAAACAAATTCTAGCCTATTACTAATCCCGACCCATTATAGTGTTTTTGTCTTATATATAATAATAATAATAATAATAATAATAATAATAAAATGTTATGCATCCATTACTTATGAATAAAACGAAAGAAACTTGGGACAACCTAATATTTAAGATTTTCAAATGGGAACCGTTTAAAAGAGAGATGTTTGAAAGTAATGAAAGCAACATTGGTGTTTTATAAACAACAGATTTTAAATGTTGTTATAAGTAAAAATTGAGAGGATTCTGGTCCGGAAAGCAAGGTGGCAAGGTAACAATGTCTGCGCGACACGCGACACAAAAGATGGTCATATTGGGCATATGTTTGCATAAACTTTTTTTCTTATTTTAATACCGCTGAATCCACCCCTGTTAAACATTCCACATACAGTGGCTCACATTCAAAACCGCACACCCTTTAAAACCAGATAACTCTTTTAAAGTTGTACCAAACGATTTGAGCTTTACGAGGAGTTAGAAAGATTAATCTGCTAGATGTGTAAAAAAAAATTTCCGAAAAAATTGCAATTGGTCTGAGTCGCGGAAAAAATAGCAAAGGTCACTCTTTACAATTACTTCTGTTTTTATACACATGCTAAAAATTTAGTGGAAACAAGTCGAAACAAGTGATAGGCATCAAAAGAAGTAGGAGTCTTTAGATTTATCACAGTTGTAGACCAGGAGCGGTGAAAAACTGCGATTTTTACGATCTTTACGCGTTTGTAGCGCACAGCGACATTATTTGCATTAAACCTTAAAATGTATTCTTTCAATATTTATGTAGAATTGAAAGAAGTATGGGTTCCCAGAACGATTAAGAATGCGCGTTTACCGAAAAAATAGAGTTTAACACGTTAAGCGCCACGCTGCTCACTGCGGACCGACGGTGAAATTTCCGTTTAGGCGTCGTTGGTTTCTGAGAACTGACAGTATCAATTTAAAAAAATAATACCTTATAATTCATTAATGGATTCTATTAAATCACATTAAACAAAGATACGAGTTTCCTTTGCAGGCCTCTACAATTTTCTTCTAAAATTCTTAACAATTTTGGGACCAAATATTTTTCAATTAGTATCGCACCACACAGCCTAACGGAAAGTCGACCAAAATCGGCGTGGCGTTTAACGTGTTAATAGGATAAATGTAATATACAAGCAAAAAAAGATACAGAACGACGTGGTCTCGCTTTACAACCTTTTCCTTAGCGATCGCGTTTCAGACTGCCTTCACCCTTTTTTCGGCACTTTCCTCTATCGCTCGTCGTCATCGGTTTCCTCTTTGCACCCCTTCGGCCCCGTCTACGCACTCCTCACTCGCGCTTTCTTTGTTCCCTCATTTACTAGAGATTCAAATAAAAAAGTTGTCAAAAGCAACTTTTACTATTTTCTTCGCGATTCCGACCAATTGCA
>SMSQ01019918.1:0-18603 GCA_019453375.1 Ctenoplectra terminalis | reverse complement strand
GAGAAATACATTAATTTTCCTAGAAAAACTACAGCTTCTAAAATAAACATAATTTTGCCGGCAGCACACTTAAATTTTGCTCTGAAAGAGCCGGATGGTAAAGTGTTAAGATATCCCAAAAAATATTGGATATTTCAAAACGTCGGTTTATTAAAACTGAAACAAACGATAGCAACACAATAATTGAAAAATCCGACCTCGAAATTAACAAATTTAGAAGGTCGTTATAAATAATATATCTAAATGCTTTATTTCAAGAGACAGTTTGAAACGCTGACAGAATTGTGAGATATTTTTCGGATATCCTAATGTTTCTATAATTTAACGTTAAAGTATTATGTTTTCAAAGCTTATAATACTTCCTTCCTCTCTATAAACTTATATTGCTAGTATTTTGAAATAAAAGTGTATATAGGCGTTAAAATAGGTTTCTTATTAATTGTATAATTAAAACGTGAAGTAATTCAATCGATTTCTTAATTAAAATGTCTTTAGAAATAGAAAGGAAGCGTTTTGTGTTTCGATAGGTTTCTACGAAGTCTTATTGGTTATTGTGTACGCACAAATGGTTTAATTTTCGCAGTACGTGGCACTGAAAAGTTTAGAAAATGTTATCGAGTATTCTATGCATTGATTAAACGGAAGCAAGATTGACTACGTACATGCTTCAGATAGGAATGGAATTCATTCATCCGAACAGCGTTTAATATTTATTCGTCGCACTGTAACGTGTCATAAAATAAAAAAAATTAACCTCTGTGAAAAATATTGCTTGCTATAACACAATATTTTAATTAGAATTCTAGTTACTGTTGATTTGATTAAAATACTTCAAATAGAATTTTGCTTGCTATGACAACTATAATTTCAGTACCTCTCTATAATAAGTGCTTCAATTTATTGACCTTAACTATGCAAATAATCGTGTTCCTTTGTCACGCTTAATGCTTCGTTTGCTGAATTTATGTTCTCCGTTAATTAATTTGTCGCTTGATTTTCTCCACCTTACTTCGAAATCAAAAATTGAACACCTTTCTCAAGGAAGTAAGCAACGATAATCGCAAAATTAATATTTTCTTCATCCATTACATTCTAATTAAAGCATAGCGAGAGGATTGTACTTTTAGGATTAAAGTCAATTATATACATATTTGTCCATATTCTTACTTTCAATTAGAATTTTCTAAATTTCGTTACAGCAAAAGGAAGTAAATTTTTATACCGGAAATATCCGTAATCTTCCATCTAATCTTATACGAAGAGAGAGCCGATTTTTATATTCGCGTAAAACTCAAGAACTATCGAACCGATCTTCCTTAAATTTTATAACATTACTCCTAAATACTCTACGAAGGTCATAGACCAGAGGTGGGGAACTTTTTTACCATTAGAGGCCACATGTAAATTAGGCAGTAATAAAGGAGGCCGCTATAATTTTTTTACAATATTTATTTAATTCTATTAATTTTCAAATTGTCGTAATCTATATAATTAAATATTAATTAACACGTTAAGCGCCACGCCGGTCCCTGTGGACCGATGCTGAAATTTTCGTTTAGGCGTCGCTGGTTTCCGAGGACTGACAGTATCAATTTCAAAAAATAATACCTTGTAATTCATTAATGGGTTCTATCGAATCATATTAAACAAAGATACGACTTTCGTTTGCAGGCATCTATAATTTTCTTATTAAATTCTTAACTATTTTACGACCAAATGTTTTTCAATTAGTATCACAGCTCACAGTCTAACGGAAAGTCGACCAAAATCGACGTGGCGTTGACTGTCGCACGCATTTTATGTGGTTTGTCAATGGCGCCAACATGAATTTCTTATTATGCATATTATGTTGAAAAAAATAATATGTATATTTTCCTTGTATTGATAAAATTATTTTTGTATGTTCTGTATTAATTTCTTCTAACCATTATAGTAACAGTGGTATTATTTTAAAATTTATCAGTATCGATATTTACTCTAATTATGTATTTTACTATTAGTCGCATCGTCGGTCACCGGTGGTCCCCACGGCAGTCAACGTGTTAATACAATAGCTAGTTTTTATGAAGACTGCACGTTCCCCACCTACGACATAGACTACGTAGCACGTCTCAAAATAAATGTACACCTATTCTACAGCTTCTCTTGCGCATTTTTCACCAGAGATCTAGATGTATTACCACGAATATATATTATCTTAAAAAATAATTCTAATAACCACGAATCAGTCACGTTGATATCCCGGACGAAGCCAAGATGGAGTCCCAAAATAGTCCCAAATAATTCGAAAGAAATGTATTAAAAATCAAGATCCAAACAAACTTTGCGTAAATCTTTTCATAAACGCATAAAACCCCACTCGCAGTAGCCGAGAGAAACAATAAACCGATTCATTAGACCACGCTTCCACTCGATGCTGTTAAGAGAAGGGGAGGAAGCGGGTTCGTTTCGCGAGGAGAATAAGATTGAACGTGGTGGTGTTTCACCGGGTAAAACGTTGAATAAAAGGGGACGGGAGCAGTTGTGATAAGGTAGACAAGATGCAACGAGCCGCGAAGGAGGGTGAAGGGCGAGCCTGGGTGTCCGCGTCGTAGAATGGAAAGGACACGTGGATTTGTCGACGAGCGCAAACCACTGACGGCGGAGTTACGTCGACGTCGTTGCGCAGGCCGATGCAGTCGGTAATGCAGCACTTTGCATTGTTGGCGGGTAGCAAGCGGCAACGTTTACTACCGTCGACGTGTCAATCCGTCCCGGGGTTTTACGAGCACTGCGTAAATTCCACGGCCTTGCTACGGGCGTCGTAGTCGCGGACGACCAACATTGGCCGGGCTCGTGCATCGTCAACGACAACAAATGCATTAGACTTTATGGCTGCTGGCTCGTTAACTCTCCTCGTCCCATTCCGGCCAGCTGCACCTATACACCACCCAGTCTGGAAATGTCCAGACTTTGGCTAGACGTGCCACCCCTTCCACACCTGGATCCAATCGCGCGCGTCCGTCGTTTTAGATCTCCCTAATTCGTCGCGAGCTTTTCACCGCGACACAAAATCGGCCGAAACAGCTAAAGTGCACGTATACCTACATGGATAAATTCGCCAGGAAAGCATTTTCCTTAACTAGACGCAGTTTGTTCCATTGTCTTCGGGCTGTAACTAACTCCGGAGCGTTGCTTCGAGTAATCAGCTGCTTTGTCGGAAGACGAGATTTCAGTTGACTTTAACTGACTTCGCGCGTGGAGACGCGTGCAAGACTGTAACGATATAATCGTATACAAGTTAATTAACGTCAATAACGAACTGTGACACAGAACTGCGCCGGAAGGCGAACTCTTGGAGAACGTTGCTCCAAGGAAATGTACGGTTATGTTTGGAAAGGGGGTAACGATGAATGACGTTAATTTTGTTAGTCCGGATGGCAAGATATCTTTCGATTGATTCGGTGTGTCGTTGACGCATCGACTGGATGCAGCAAGAATTTTAAACTTGTTATCAGACATAAAAATATAAACGATATCTACATTTTTACCAATATCGTGTTGAGCATTGTACAGAATGAAAGACTTGAACGGGATTAAACAATCACTATCGACGGGAAGCAATACATTTCGCAAAGAATAGGTTCTGAATACTCTACAAATTAATTATCAACGATGCCAGAAATGATAAAGAGGTGAAAGATCGCTCTACAGAAGGCGTAAATGTACGGTTCGTAATAGAAACGAAGAAGCTTCTCTATTCCAAGTTTCAAGAAACTTTTCTGCTTGTTAAACCTAAAATCAAGCATAAACGCACACACTCGAGTGATTAACAAGTCACTTTAAAGGGAACGAAATAAAAAGATAGACACTTCCTTTACGATCCTTTAATGTCTTCGCTCCCAATGACCAAAGATATAAATCATACTACAAAGCAGCAACGCTCTCACCACGCCTGCTCGCCCATATACGCTGTTAGTCGACAATATCTTTTGCTTCTAAACAATTTCGGGCAAGAAGGTTTAACCCGACAAGGGGAAGCACAACGGCTGGGTCATTTAGGTGGTACGAGCATATTTAAATCGTTAAGACGGTGGCTTGTTTCAAAATAGCAAAAACCGCCGTGGCGCCTGAGCTGGTGCTGTTGCTGGCTAGGAAGGACGAAAAAAGGAGTCGGAGAAGGTTCCATCGCGTCCGGAAATTGTTCGACTCTCTCAAAGTAGCGGAAGCACCGGGAAAAACTCGACAGAAAGAGGGCAGACATAGGGAACACCCTGTGATTAGGCGGCAAGAAAAATGCAGTCGACATTAATAGACCCTCTTTAAGGAGCCTCGAGATACCCGTCGCGTCCCCCTGTTTTTCTCGTCTTCCTGGCTCCTAATAAATGGCAAACTAGCCCGCCATGGTTTCCACTCTGATCGATAGATTATTTTCTCGGCTTTTGTCGACTTTCTAATAGTCCTCTTAAAAATCCTTGTCGTTGACTTATCACATCCACTTCGACCTGGACCAGGAAAACATTGAGAAATGATCGTTCGCGGTTGAATTATTGCGGCGTATCAGGTTGCAGTGGAAGTCTCGTTATCTCGAACGCGTTTCGGTTTATTTTACGACTGCCTTTTAGAAGTTTTGCGCGGCTGATTTGAAAAAAACGATTAACCAAGAGAATCGGATTTATTAGTTTTTTACGACTTCGTGTCTTTGCGACGGAAATAACTTTGTTTATCGGAAGTTTTGTGTGAAATAAAATGATCGGTAATTACGTTTTTGTACAATGTTACAGGAACGATGGTAAAATTATAATCGTACACAATGATAACATAGTTCAATTCTGAAAGAATTATATGACTGGTACTGGTCTGTTTGTGGAAATAATGTGGGCCATCTTAATAGGTTATAAAATAAATAGAGAAAATAAAGATTAAATTTGGTAACAGCTAATATGCAGGTCGTTTTATACTATACTGTACTATAATATTTATACTATATATATTTACAATATATAATTATATTATACTAAATTATAATTAATACTTATAACATATATATTATATTATTTACACTATAATACCGATTCCAATTTTTAATTTACATTTTAATAAAAAGTGGTATAGTCCAAGTTGTTAAAAAGTTGTAAGTACCTTTAAAGTTATTAATAGCGGTGATTTGGAACCTGATTTTATAATTCTCGAAACTTAAATCCGAAAAGTACGATTTCGAAACTCTCGAAACTCGAAGTGTTGATTTCGTTTTTAAAGAAGTATATTTTGTTGTACGAATTTAAATCTCAATAAAATCTCTATTAACCATAGTTAACCCTTTGTTGCATAATTTTTTTTATTTTGATATTATTATAAATTAATTACACCAACTGTCACTTACAACACAAAGAATTTATATTAAACAATATGTTGCATATTTGCAACACAATGCAACGAAGGGTTAAACAAAACAAATCAAAACATTACAATATATAAAAATACCTATTCCAGATTTTTAAAACCCGAACTCTTTCTGGATCTAATCTACTTTTTTTTTATATTTCAAGGTACGCTGCACTTTATTTCTCGATTTTATATTTTTTCTTATCAGGATTTCGAGAATTTCGCACCATGAAAAAATTGCAATTTGAAATTCTCGAAACTCGAAATTTTTTTAGGATATTGAGGTTCCGAAACGCTCATCTCTAGTTATTATAATGAAATTCAATAAAAAAAGCTTTTGATGTGGAATGTAAAATTCTATGTTACTTTATTTACTTAAATTTACAAGTTGAAGTACTGAATTAATTGCTGTAGGATTATACATATAATATAAACTTTACAATTTTTCAATATTTTTCGTTTAATCCCTTCGAATGTTCAATAAGCTCAGCGTAAAATGATTCGACGCACCGGAAATGTGTCGTAACATTGATTCGTAGAATTATTTCATACACATACTGGTGAAAGGATAATTCAACATCTGCGTTATGAAATCGAGTGCGTTTTACAATTCGGTTCCTCGAGTGTGCGATATCGGATAACATTACGGATGCTATTATTGAATATCGAAATTGACGTCGCTTTTACCGAAATTGCGAATTAAAAGAAGAGGAAATCTGTGATCGCTTGGCGAAAATATCGACGAAAGTTTCCGCGCTGCGAATCGAGGTCGGGGGCTTGTATTTTCGAATGATTTATATCAAATTGTCACGATTTTTATATTCAAGTATTGCCAAATGAGAAGTAACGGCATCGTGCTCGAAAACGTCGTGTAATTAAATTTCACTATCGACTACCGGTTTACTAGACCGGGACTGGTTGACTAATTTTTAACATATCCAATTTTTATGAATAATCCATTGGTACTTTGTTGACTATTTGCATATGAGAAGTTTATACATTTAGTTAGACATATGAGCATAATTTTAAAAATTGATATAATTGTGTCTGGATTGTAATTCTTATTTATTTAGATTAATGAGCGCAATAAATTAACAAGCCCCATTTTTGGGGTTTGTTCTAAGGATATAAATCCTGTTATATAACGGGATTAGGTGACTTGATAGTTACTTTTACGTATCTAAGAAATAATAGCCATATTAACAAAAATTAAACATTTATTTTTTGTTACATATTAGGTTATTCAATAAGTAATGTCGTTCCTCCACAGTAATTTTTATTACGAAATATTAAGACATATATTTATTTTTTCTCATCGATATATCGGCAATTACTTTTCATGATCTTTTCCCATCTGTTAAGTAATTTGATGATTTATTTAAAAAAGAAATGTTGGATGTTTTTAATTTTTTTCTAAGATCGTTTTTGCTGTGTGTGATATAGCGTTTAAAAAACTATAAAATTAAAATTGGAAACTCATATCACGTTCGTCATTACTTATTCCAATTATTATAACATTTTTTAATTGACAACAAAAATTCTGCAATAATGGGCATTGAAGAAGATTTTTTGGTAAAAGCATTCCAAATTTTTTTAAGAAGGAATCCAGAAATTACTTGATAGATAAGAAAAAATCATAGAAAACAATGGTTAATACAGTCGTGACTAAAAATGAATGCAAATATTAATATCTTATAGTGAAAATTTGCATCAAGGAACGACATTATTTATGGGATGATCTAATATTTATAACAATGGATCAAATGATAATTTACAGGCTGAGTTAGACTACAAATCATCATCTGACAATGAGTGAGTGATCTCACAATTAATACACACGTAAAATTCAATATTTTTCATATTGATACTTGATCACTAAATGTAACCAATTAATATTTCAAAAAGAACACAGTTAAATCAAAAAGAGACAAAACTACTATCCGGGGTTAATAGACTAATAGTCAAATAACTCTAACTGAAATTTTTAACCTTTTATGGGTTACATACACTACTACTCATAAGTATCCGGACACTGATAAATTTGTCAATTTGATCAATTTCTATTGATCTCAGTACATAAATGTTACCGAAACATGTAAATTAATGACAATTTACAAATCATAAATTACATTCTGTCAAAAGTAAGCAAGTACATATCCGGATACTTTTGAGCGGTAGTGTATATGTAAAAAATTTGCACAAATTAAGTAAAATAAAATACCATAAATTATAATTAATTTATCGCATTTTCACAAAATATTCATGAAAAAATATCAAACAGTAGTTAGTGGACAAAAATACGTAATTAGCAAAAATAAAAATATTTACAGCGGATGCTTTTAGATTTTTTATAAGAATAAAACTGATATAATACGCGAATTTTGTTGTTAGTGTTTGTTTTACGTCGCGATTTGAGTTGTTTAGATTTTGTTGTACATGTTTATTTCTGTTAAGTATTTTAATATATTTTTTATGTGGTCTGGTGTGATTAAAACTTTACATTTTTGTCTTTGTGTTAGAGTAGATGTACATTCAAAGAGTATGTGTTGGGTTGTTAATCGTTGAGTTCAGCATAAACTGCAAAAGCGTGGTTCTGTGTTTTCAATATAGTGTTGATGTGTTCTTTAGTGCGTCCTGTCCTTAGGCGGGATAATATATTCCTTTCTAATACGCGAATTTTTTACTACTCATTAAACGATGAGCTAATAATTCATTTATTTTAATATTGCAAAATAATAATAATTTATTTGATAATGCCAGAATTAGAAAGAATTAGTCAACTAACCTCATTAGTCAAATAGCTCCAGTCTCTCATATGTTTTATTTTTTTATTTTTTTATAGATTTTCAAATGTAATTTAATAATACATTAAATATTGTAATGGAATGTTTTAAACATTTTGTTTCAATCTTTTTTTATTTTTGTTGTTTTTTTCTTATTTAAACTTTCATTTTAGGACCTTGTATAGATATCATACTAGTCCTTTTTAAATTTGATACAATATGTAAATTTGATATTTAACACATTGCTAATCGCACGAGTCACACTTATTTAGCTATTTCTAAACACTTTTGGGATCCAAAGCGCAAATTTATATCACTATATGATCTGAACACCGTAAAGTAAGAAATTAATTAAATGACGCTTTCATTTATATTTCTATTGCAATAAGTTTATAGAAATCTTTTACATTTGTATTATTCATTGCGAATGGTGTAGTGGAAAATGGGAAATCTCCCCGAAGGGTAACCAATGCGTTAATTGTTAGTTTTGCCGCACATGCTCGAATACGGAAGTGAACGTATGGAAAATTAGAGATGAGCGATATTCGGAGTTAAGGTTATCCTCATCTGCAGCCAGTCACGATTTTTCAACACCGCGTGGAGTTGCCGACCTCAGACTCATAGTACGCTTTTCTCGAAGTTCATCGAGTTGCATCGGTTGTTTACAGTCTGAAGGCATCACACGCAAATTACAATCAATTAGACAGTTACTGTCTACCATGAGTCCTGATGTAGACCTTGACTATCATGTATGGTGCGTTTTTTACGACTGATGTGTAGATTATAGATGATCGCTAAGGGCGTGTATCGATATATTGGACAGATCATAAATTAACCCGTAGGCGGCTGTAACATTTATGACGCCCTATAAAATACCGCGGCTTATGAAATAAAAATACGAAGGTGTTTCTACGTTGAATAAGGAGAACATTAAAAAAAAAAAAGAATTAACTTTCGTTAAGTCGTTTCGCAACTTTTTGATAAAATACCGTTCGTACTGCAATTAAGAAGTAAAGTGCAGTAGATAGCTTCTGAGAAAATTATTCGTCCCAAAAGTCCCATTACGGGATGCAACTTGGAATATCGACTATGCAAGGGATACCGTATAGTTTTCGTGACGAATTGGTAAATTCGAAAGGATGAATGCGGTTAGGTTCAACAGCTCTATAGAGTTCATTTGGATTCCCTCGCACACAGGCATTAAGGACAATGACGAAGCTGACCATTTAGCTAAATTGGCTACCACGGAGCAAAATGAAAACCGAATCCACATTCCTTTTACCGACTATCGAGAATCTTTTAAAAGAAAATGCAAAACTAACACCAGGGAATTCATTCAGTAGGGATAAACAAAGGGACAGGAATTCTTTCGGTATTACTTCGAGGACAGCCTTAAGCCGTGGTTTTCAAACAAAAATTTTTCACGCGAAGTTATAGTCATGATCAATCGGTGCAGATCAGATCATTATAACCTCTCTGCATTCCTGGCGCGTGTTCATATTGTAGAAGATGCCAAGTGCAACTGTGGCTTTGAAATACAAGATCTAAACCATGTGCTTTGGCAGTGTCCTTTGCTAAATATTCCAAGAGCCGATCTAATGGAAAAGTTAAGCAAACTTGGTTTATTTCGACCGCTTAATATCAGATCCCTGCTCCACAAACCGAACATCGAAGCATGTCTTGTAATTCACAATTTTTTAAAGAAATGCAACATAAAAGTGTAAATAAGCGTTTATCGTTAAATTACTTATATTCTACCGTAACGCTTCACAAATAGATACTAAGCTCATAAATCTATGTAACTCTCTTGTACAACTAGTTATAAGCCTCATGTACAGCTTCATAATTCTCCTTTGAGAGTTCAACTTAAGCTTAAATAAAAATAAAAAAAAAACATTCGGTTAGGTTCGTTATATGAGTATACGTACGTAGTTGTAAATGACACGAATAATCAAATGTTGTTTTCGAACCACTTTAACGTCATATATACAAGCTTATTACCGTCACTTATAGCGTAAAATAAAATGACATTCAATATATTTTTCCTATTTCATCTATTTAACACTAGAACTACCGGCGATTAGAGTTATTTGTACCAAAGAAATCAAACTGATAGGTATTTCAAAAAATACCTATAACAAGGGTAACAATACTTCGTGCATATTTTTTACAAAAAATCACGGAAAATCCGCAAAAATTCATTATTTTAAATTTCTAAGATTTCTATAAGAAATTATGAACCAGTCATTCTGACCGGTTCGGTAGTTTTAGTGTTAAAATCGCAACATATTAAATACTTGGTTTCTAGCCTGCAACATTAATCACAGTTCGTAAACACAACAGATCTCTCCGATCGCATTGACATCGAAATATTACAGATCGGTATCCTGCGCTCTACGTTTTGTTCGACTCGATTAAAAGTGCCTGTTCGTAGGAATTATAGTCAATTAAAGGGCCGAGGTAACTATCCACAACGTGATATTGAAGTAGAAGAAGAAGATGAAAAAAAAAAAAACAGAGAAAAAGATAAAGCGAACCGTTCGTTCTTCAGGTCCGTGCACGATGGACACACGAATACCGACGGGCTGCGTAGCAAGCACATATTTGCACGAAGTAACTCACGTCCATGTATTTCTTGCAACCACGTACGTAGCTGTACTTACGTACAGCGTGTGAGATAAGATAGCCTGTGGTACCTACGCTCGTAGGGGGTGGAAGGAGGTATATAATTGCAGAGGGCAAATGGAGAGAGAAATACAGTACGCGTGTACGTACACCGGCACGTGTGTGCGCTCTGCTGTACGTAATGGTGTGTACGTGTGTTTGCGAGGGCGAAAGAAAGATGCGCGGAGATGTTCTCGCCAGGTCAGCACGGGGTCACGCTTGGAATCCAGAGCAAACTATCCCCTCCTTCGTTTTCCCTCCCATACCTCCATCCCTCTTTCCTCTAAGTTCCTCTTGTTTGACCGCTTGCTTGCCTACCTACCTACCTACCTGCTCGCCCTCTGCGTCCTCTCCTTCGTCTTCTTCTTCTTCTGTTCCTTCTTCTTCGCCTCCTCCTCCTCCTCCTCCTCCTCATCCTCCTGGTTCGTTCGTGATCTTCTTTTTCCTCGATGCCAAGTAAGAAGCCTATATACCGTCAGCTCTTCGTGTAACCCTTCACCTTCCCTCCTCCGTTCATCCTGCTCTATCGAGGGATCAGGCAAAACGAGTCTATCTCTTTCTGGCGATACCGTGAAACTGCCACGTGAAATTCGCATCTTCCGCGTCATTGCGAGGCGATCCTCCTCCTCCTTGGACGACGAGGAAGGGACTGCTTGGACGTAAATCGATCTCCGGAGGAGAAGCTGACGATGGTTCCACGGTTGTCACAGGTAAATGGCCAGCATCGATTCCGCGATTACTCGCTCGGACTTGATACGGTTGATTTGTTTTCGGGAGCAATGTTGGTGATTACTTTTGGCATAATCGGGTATTCTACGTTAAAGGGAATATAATACTGTTGGATTGAGTTGAGAATAAAGATCGCTTCCTTATTTGGTCTCGTATTGGAATTTGTAATTTTGGGGTAGGATGAAAGTTTGCTTTTGTTTAGCTTAGCTACGCAATTTCTATATTTTGCATTTGTACTTCGCGTACGTAATTTATGCAAAAGGTACTTGTATACTACTTTGTTTCTTAACTTTTAGATAGTATTTTCTCGATACCAGCGCAATTATTTAATACATTTGACAACGCAAAATTTAATATATTTGAACTTAATTAGTAAGCTTAAATCTATGAAAAATATTTTATCATTTGTTACTGATTGTTATCTATTTATTCTAGCAAACAAAACGTAAAATATTTCGAGATTTGCCTGCAATTTAATATCAGGTATTCTTTACGATCATTTTTATCATTATTTTGGATTTAATATTACACTATTAGCTAAAAGTTTGGAATCACATTACGATTCGCGGTTATACGGAATCCCCCGCTAATTTTCTTACTATTTCTACATTAATACTGTACATATTAATAACAATTTTCCGTACGTTGATAGATTTTTTCACAAATTCTATTTTTTGTTTTTAATTTTTGCATTTTCTGAAATACGCAGAGATTCCAAACTTTTGATCGGTGATGTAGATTATATTAGGTTGTCCCAAAAGTTTCTTTCGTTTTATTAACAATTAATAGATACATAATATTTTATGTTTTGAAATGTATTATTATTTTATATAGGATTCATTTTGCACTATTTTTTCCATCCATCTCTCGTTTAACGAATAAGGCTGAATGTTCATTTCAATATTGCTAGACGAAACCACTGCGCGAAGATAACGAAAGAAACTTTCGAAACAACCTTATAGATTAGAGCAATTATCTTAGATTTTTTAATATGACGTAAGGTCCCGATCGAACCACTGTTGTTTGCAGCGTTTAAAAATTTCCGTATCCGTGAGAATATCGCAGGGTCAGGACTAACAAGTGCCATGGGAAAAGGCGAAAGTCCATCGAAGGTACGTGTGTCGGCAGTTAGTTTCGCGCGCATACGTAATCAGAATTTGCGTGTAGAATCTCGACTCTTGTGCCGTTCAAAGGGGCTGCACAGAACGCACTTAAAAGGTGGCACGTTGAGGCGCACTCACGTGCTGTCGCTTATAAGGCAAATCGCTTCGTCGCGGCACGAAGTTACCTTTACGGGCGATGCGATTTTTTCATTTGCTCGTCTATGGTACCGGGCAACTAACTATCCCTCCGTTCGACCACGTTGATTCGGCGATAATCAGCGAGATAAGTCAGAAGATCGTCACGTACTTTCTTGCATGTATTTTACTTAAGAAGGTACTGTAATCTAGAAATTACAATAAATTGATTTTTTGGATTTTTTAAATGTTTCTTGTCCTGAAAACGTGCCTCCCAAGTGTTTATTCGATAGTAGAAAAAATAACGAAGTTATAGACGTCTGTGCACAGATTGTCACAGATTGAAGACAAATTAGTGGATGGTTGATAAGTTTGTGCGAGCTTTATCTCATAATGAATTTTATTCGGTAACAATTTGCTTATCGGTAACGTATTGCGTACCATTCGATGGTTTTTATTGTTGTAGAACTTTTTTTTTTTAAATATTAGTGTTACAAAGCGACAGACTCTCAAGTGAATAAAAACGAACGTCTCTGATACGTGTTGCTCCATAAGTTATCTTAATTTATCTTAATCTACGGTCTTCAAATTCTATTCGACTCAAGCTCTCATTTCACTAAAAAAAATTCCTAATCTTGATAAAAATATATCTTTAACATACAATTGAAACAAAGAAGTTCGCCATTGACAAATTTCATATTTTTCTCAGAATAAAGAAATTTTTTAATAAAAGAAAAACTCGATTGTTACCGAATAAAATAACTTATAGAGCAACGCGTATCAGAGATGTTCGTTTTTATTTACTTGAGATTCCGTCGCTTTGTAACACTAATATTTAAAAAAATAGTTCCACAATAAAAACTATCGAATGGTACGCAATACGTTACCGATAAGCAAATTAAGAACTTTTTTTTTTTAAATATTAGTGTTACAAAGCGATGGACTCTCAAGTAAATAAAAACGAACATCTCTGAT
This sequence comes from Ctenoplectra terminalis, assembly GCA_019453375.1. Taxonomy (NCBI): domain Eukaryota; kingdom Metazoa; phylum Arthropoda; class Insecta; order Hymenoptera; family Apidae; genus Ctenoplectra; species Ctenoplectra terminalis. The sequence continues at coordinate 4,850 of SMSQ01019918.1, read as the reverse complement.
ACGTGTTGCTCCATAAGTTATTTTAATTTATCTTAATCTACGGTCCTCAAATTTTATTCGACTCAAGCTCTCATTTCACTAAAAAAAATTCCTAATCCTGAAAAAAATATATCTTTAACATACAATTGAAATGAAGAAGTTCGCCATTGACAAATTTCATATTTTTCTCAGAATAAGGAAATTTTTTAATAAAAGAAAAACTCGATTGTTACCGAATAAAATAACTTATAGAGCAACGCGTATCAGAGATGTTCGTTTTTATTTACTTGAGAGTCCGTCGCTTTGTAACACTAATATTTAAAAAAAAAGTTCCACAATAAAAACTATCGAATGGTACGCAATACGTTACCGATAAGCAAATTATTACCGAATCAAAATTCATTATGAAATAAAACTCGCACAAACTTATCAACCATCCAGTAGTTTGTCTTCAGTCTGTGACAATCTATGCACAGACATCTATAACTTCGTTATTTTTTCTACTATCAAATAAACCAATCGTAGAAGGGTTAATCGTGGGTACAAAGGTATAGATGCTGTTAAAAATATTTATTCTGTATGTAGTAAAGATTATATTGCTACGAAAACAACACAAAATGACTTTCATGTTTCAACGAGGGTAGTTTTGTTCTAAGTGACGAGCCATGCTTTGAACGACCATCTGAAACTGTGGAATTGGCTTGAAAATTGGTTTAAATTAAAAACCGTAGAATTTTTTAAACATAGAATTAAAAAATTATTAAAACGTTGGGAAAATGTGAGTAATGATAGAGTGTAAATGAACGAATGGAAAATGATGTTATTAAATATTTTAGAAAAAAAACGTTTGTTGATTCATAAGAAACCTCACGAACTTATGGACCAATCTAATACAAACATTTACACATGGCAAACCACCTCTAAATGCTGCAGATTTAGGAAGTATTAAACCTATTTATAAAATCAAAATTTTAAATATTAAATCCAAAATCTATTAAAACCAAAATCTTGCGCGTAAAATAATAATAAACGTTTGAATTTCACAATATGAATAATTGTAACGAAATTTCTTTATTGCAAAAAAAGTACAGTGTGAGCCAATAAATATTACCATCTGAAATAACTCGTTATCTATTGACTTTATCGAAAACTGATTGAAATTAAAATTATCGCATTCAAGGATCTTGGTCAGATAATTTAGTATATTGTAATTAATATGTATTAACATGAATATATTTAATCAATAATTCTTCTAATTTTCCTCGTGGGATCAAATAGTTTGAGATGAATTTCGATTATTTATTTACATAATACTTAATTGTACCAGTGTGATGTAAGAAGGTTTGCGACAATACGATTTACGTGTTTCAAGATTTATAAAAAACTTACATTAACTTTCATAAATTATTATGTTAACAAACAGTTATGTGATGTGTACAAAATAAAAGTAAAATGTTCTACAATATACTTTATTTATTCTTTTTATTAGCTTTTATTGTTCTACAATAAAAAATTTATGTAACTGCTTAACAACTTAACAAGGTGTTTTTATACCGCGCTTTTATATTTTTATAAAATAAAGTATATTGTAGAACAGAATTTTATAAACATATAAAAGCGTGGTATAAAAATACCTTGTTAAGTTGTTAAGCAACTTAAAAATTTTAGTTTAAAAATTTTCAAATAAAAGTGAAAAGCTGTAAACAATCGTAATTTTTTCTCCAATAAGCAGACAAAATTCGGGCTATAGAGGGTTAATTACAAATGGCCATTTGAGTTAAGAATTATTAGTATTTTTTTTCAATAAAAATTACTGTAAATGCCATTACAATATTATATGAGTAACTTAATATTATTATATTTTATAAAATTTCATGTATTCTTTAAAATAAAACCTTGGCACTCAGGGCAAGACGCTCTAAATATGCCTGCCAGTCAACGGGTTAACGAAAGAATACAACTTTTTCAATTCTTTCACAATCTTTTCCAATGAACAGAATTTTTGCGACAATCTAATACATTCTGCGACCGTATTCGCACAGTTGCGTTCGAAAATATTTTATCATCTTCAAATCGAATCTACATCCTATCGCGAAAGTAATCTTATTCACCACGTTCATGGTCCCTATCTCCTCGACACTCGCGTTCGAACGTTCGCTTCGTTACGCATCGAGCACGCCAATTACAAACACAATTATGCACAAGAGGCGTGCGCGCGAGTTACGCGTTCGCGGATCAAATTCACTCATCGCGCAACACACCGTGCACAGATACACCATTAAAATACGTGCATGTGAACAGTTACGTGTGCCGCTAGACGCCTCACGGTCGCGTTTCCATCGATACAGTTTCTCGTTAATTTCAGGTTTCATCTCAAAGAATCTTCTGAAAGTGCAGTAACAGTGCAGTCAAAAAAGCAATATCTACCAGCAGCGAGCCGTTAATTATGCCGTCGTTCGTGTCGTCGCGCTGGGGTCGTATGCGTATGAAGTATTTCCATTTCCATGATTGGACCGACGAGGAATTGGCGGCCGGTGTGTACCGCCGCGACAGATGGAGATTCGTGATTCCCCGCGTGTACCAGAGGAACAGGTCGAAGGAAAGAGGAAAGCCAGACCTGTGGTCGGGCTGTGGGAGCTGGATAGCCAGATGGGAAAAAGGGAGAGACTCTCGCAGTCACCGGATGGGAGGTCGCCGCGTGTTAGGGACGCGCCGCGTGTCAATTAAGTGGCTCTGACCGGTGAGATACGGGAACTCCTTTCCATACGGATATGCATACGCTCGCTCCGAATCCGCTTCGGTTATCGTTTACACGTACGTGCACGTACACAGACTCGGCCGCAACAATGTGCACGGACTGATGCCTGACAGCGGGCTGTTGATTTGTTTCGCTCTGAAAAAGCGTCCAAGCTGCAAGACCACCAACGGTAGCTAGGTCGCTTCCGAAGTGAAATGTAGATTCGGCGTTCATGTCGCGGGAAGTGGTTACGAGGCGGTATTTGAGGTGATTAGGAGGTTGCGTTTTTGGGTTACTTCGAATAACGAGAAAGGAAACGGTGATCGTGCTTCTGATAGTATTTGTTTTTTTTTTAAACGGGTTTACGGAAGGTTTAAGAAGCTGCGAGAAGGCTGAAATGGAAGGAGAGAATGATACAAAGTGTTGGAAAGGAACGCGTCGATGCTCTGTTGGTAAGCTGCCGAGTAAATAAAATCCTGAAAATGTAGAATTTTTATATTAGTTTTATGGGAGGGTAGCCTTAACGCGTCAAGCGCCACGCCGGTCTCTGCGGACCGGCGCTGAAATTTTGGTTTAGGCATCGTTGGTTTTCGAGGACTGACAGTATCAATTAAAAAAAATAATACCTTATAATTCATCAATGGGTTCGAATAAGATACGACTTTCCTTTTTCAAGCCTTTACAATTTTCTTTCTAAATTCTTAGCTAATTTGCGACCAAATTTACTTCGAATAATGAGAAAGGAAACGGTGATCGTGCTTCTGATAGTATTTATTTTTTTGAAATGGATTTACGGAAGATTTAAGAAGCTGTGGGAAGGGTGAAATGGAAGGAGAGAATGATACAAAGTGTTGGAAAGGAACGCGTTGATGCTCGGCTAGTAGGCTGCCGAGTAAATAAAATCCTGAAAATGTCCAATTTTTATATTAGTTTTATGGGAGGGTAGCCTTAACCCTCTGTAGCCTGAATTTTGTCTGCTTATTAGAGAAAAAACTACGATTGAATACAGTTTTTCACTTTTATTTGAAAATTTTTAAACTAATGATTGCTATGGAAGGATCGTGATGTCGCTACGATAATACAGTAATCAAGTTTAATAGCACAGTGATAACTAAATAAAATTAATTTTTTAAAATATAGATACATTAATTTGTAACTTTTAGGTCACAGAGTTCCATAGAGGGTTAACACGTTAAGCGCCACGTCGGTCTCTGCGAACCGACGCTGAAATTTCGGTTTAGGCGTCGTTGGTTTTCGAGGACTGACAGTATCAATTTCAAAAAATAATACCTTATAATTCATCAATGGGTTCGAATAAGATACGACTTTCCTTTTGCAAGCCTTTACAATTTTCTTCCTAAATTCTTAGCTATTTTGCGACCAAATTTACTTCGAATAATGAGAAAGGAAACGGTGATCGTGCTTCTGATAGTATTTGTTTTTTTGAAATGCGTTTACGGAAGATTTAAGAAGCTGTAAAAAGGCTGAAATGGAAGGAGAGAATGATACAAAGTGTTGGGAAGTAACGCGTCGATGCTCTGCTGGTAGGCTGCCGAGTTTATCGATAATATTGTATTATCGATTTGTGGGAACATCGGTCATATGATTTTATATATTTAAATTGATATTCGAATAATGGCTAAAAGGTTCTCTCGGGTGAAAAGCATGTACACTTCCGTCCATACATCACTGGATACTCAAGTTTTTAACGGAACTGTTATTAACGCTAGATTTGCGGAACCTGTCAATTTGACGGATTTTAAATTTCGCGGTTGAAATTAATAAGCATGTACATGGAAGATGTAGACTTAAAATGAAACTTATATACAAAAAATGTGCTAAACGAACCTCTGATAATAACATTCTCTTAATTTAAAGTATAATTAATTAATATTACTTTTTTAAAACTGTGTTTTTACGCACCCGTCAAAATAAATCAATCGAGTCTCGTAAATCTAGCGTTGAAGTAGACTTTCAGGAAATTCTTTAAAAGACAGTATAAATTCAAGTTCTATAACGTAAACAATTAGAGAGTGGCAGATTCTTTTTATAACTATAATACAAACTTTTCTTTATTCTAAATTTGTTAAGCGTCCAATGATTTATGGACGGGAGTATATCAGAGAACTGTACT
>SMSQ01019917.1:0-20666 GCA_019453375.1 Ctenoplectra terminalis | reverse complement strand
TTTTTTTTTTTTAGAAAACTCGTTGAAAACACAATGGGCGTGAAACTATTGCGAAGAAGCAACGATAAACTGTTTTTATACTACAATGCTCTTGCATTCTTTAAAATATGAAAGAAAACAATGTATTTATGGTATCGTTCATATTACGAACTCAAAGCGTTGATGAATTCTTTAACGTGTTGAAAAGAAAGAGAGCAATCTTGCCATATCGAGAAATGCGATTAGTTCGTGAAGATAAATTATCAAGTATGTATTTAACGTTTTTATGTAATGGTGATGGTGATTGAAATAATAAAACTTTGTTGACACATGGGACTTTGAATATAGTTGAAAGTTGGACCAAGTATATATTGCATTTATTTGTAAGTATTTAAAAATCTATCCAAGGAGTACTAATCACACTTGGATACAGCAATAATGCTAAACATCGAATACGTTATTCCATCGTACGCCAGGAATGTGAGTTCGTTTCGTTCGTTCGTTATAATAATATGAAAAATTGTGTCGGAAGATTTACTAAATACAAAATGAAACGTTGTCTAGAAAATGATCATTGTTTAGAATCAATGAGGGAGATTTTTTGTTCACGGGATATTTCCTAGAAAAAATTGTTTAATAATAGACTTTCATTGAATACTATCCTTTGCCACACGCTGATGTCGCTGTAAAGAATGACACGTCTTACGTAATTATATAATCTGCCTATATAGCATAATAAAAAGTATCATTGTATTGTGATAATCTTAATATAAATGTAAATTCAACAAAAACATTATTCGATTGATAAATTCCTTATTTTTAAGGAGCCAAAAATCACAGGCAATGTAGTCTTTATATCGATATAGATTTACCAATAGGAATTTCCTTACTGCCTATTGTATTTTTTTTTTTTCTTTTTTCTTCCTTAATTATGATGCTACCTATATCAGATACTATCGTTCCTATTAATTAAACTATCTTCTTTGTCGACTGGAGGCGGGCCGGTGGTTAAGGTGGTGCTAGGACCAGCCGTTAAATAACCAGCAGATACCGGTGTTCCAGCTGTATAATTCACGTTTAAATATATTATATATGATACAGTATATCTATAAAATATTTAAACTTGAGAAATTAAAAATAATGGGTACATATATCTTACCGGTAAGGTAACCAGAATTAGGTGTATTAGAAATGAATAGATCATGTCGCTGATCCTTGTATTCCGCCCAGACACTTGACTTCTCCAATATTGCATTTACTTTCTCACCTAACAACAAGCTTCTAGTCATTGCTTTTAACGCTTTGACTATTTGAGCTTTGGCTGTTGCAGAATTTTCAATTCCATCCAATCGTCCTTCTAGTATATTTAACAGATAAGGTACCATGTCAGCGTCCAGTGCCTGTCCAAAACAATTAACAATAGTGGTTCTTGAACTTACAGTATTAATAGTGATAACGTTTGAAGTTCTATTTACCTGTTTTATAAGTCTATCCTCGTTAGTAGCGAATAACCTATTTAATGTATCACATGCTACCGCTATCATATCACGCCTAGACTGCATAGCATGTTTCAATGGACTTATACATTCTGTTTGGCAAATAGATGATATACAGATCTGAAAGGTATGGCCAATGTTTAATGTTAATATTAATATTTCACGTAAACAGAATATTAACGAACTCACTTCACTCGTTGCTAATTGATGAAGTATTAGTATCGCAGTTTTGTATACGGTTGATTGATTATTTTGCATTGCCATTTGTCGACAAAGTCTAGGTATGTGACCTAACGATGGAACTTGATCGGCTAAAGTTGGTTGTGCTTGGAGTAAACATACTAGTGCTTGTGTTGTTAATTCCAACATATCCGACTATTTACAAGTATCATTAATTAAAACAATATGCATTTTATTTCTGACAGATCAAGAGTCAATTTTCTACTTACATCAGTTTTTTCTTTGGACATAAGTGTCAACGTTGCATCCATAAGTTCGCCTAAAAATTCTTTAGGTTTCCTAAGGGCCCACGCGGGACTGGATATAAATAATCTGAGGTATACACCTCCGACCACAGGTTCATTTGTTGCGATATCGATATTACTTTGAGTGTCAGGTAACTTTAATGTTGTATTAGGATTTCTTCTTTGTAACGCGTAATATCTGAAAGAAATTATAAATTGTCGTAAATGGACAATGTAACAAAAAAAAGAAAAAAAAGTATTAAAACCTTAAAACAATGTTTACATACTCATCTTTTAATTCTCCAACGATCCTCGACACTCTAGCTTTGGCATTATCATCCCAGATTAATTCAGGATTCTCGTGTTCCGTTTCAAACATATGCACACACTGTTTTGGAGCATCTCTAATAGCTTCGCTAAATAATCTAGGAAGAAATTTAGACAAATCAAGCTTCACTTTTGGTCCAGCCAATTTATCAGATGCCATTTTACCGAGCAGCTCCGCGGCTGTTTCGCGTATTTGAGTATTACTTGAATTACAGAATAGGTCAAGAACGTATACTACAGCTCCTAAAATTTTGATAAATTCTGTTTTAAAACAATAATGTAAAAGAAACGTGAGATACGTAAGACGTTGCTCATGTTTATTCTTACCTTTGGATAATGCATCTTTTACGATCTTCGTGGAGCTCATTAGAGCGTACAAAGTTTCTAGTATAAGCAGCTGACACTCTTGCAAAGTATTTAAAGATAACAGTAAATGTACCACAACTTCGTTCGCCGCGATATCATCCACACATTCCTGATTTTTCGTAACATTGCTAATAACTTCAAGCGCGCTCTTCTGAATCAATTTGAAATTGTTGCAATTCAAAAGTTCAAATAATAATCTGAAGTGTCCTATGCATTGTAATTCAATTCCCGGGTTATTTTTAATCACATTTCTTAAAGCCTCTAAAGATATAACAATATGTTCTAATACTTGTTGATCTTTCTTAGCCAATGCTACATTTCCCACTGATGCCAAGTATTTTGACGATTCGGATAAAAAGTCGAGTAAATTGATCGTAAAACTTTTCGGATTCTGTAACATATTTAATTATTTAATTATTTATTTTTTTTTTTTTTCATAATTGGTAACGTTTTCCTTGAAAAATGACAAACAGCATTTAATTACCTCTATGGGAAAATTGGGTTGCTCATTGTACACTTTTACAAATATTTCTCCAATAATAAGCTCACCGGCATGTACGCTATACTTAAAGTCACTGAAATCATGTTCGAAACTTTCACTGCCATCTAATCTTTCTTGCCGTTTTGCTTCCAAGTATTCGTTCAATTCGGCCCTCGTTCCGTTGTCCCAAATTAAATACGGATTCGAACAATTAGAGTTCAGGATTTTTAATATTTCTTCCGGCTTGTCGTTCGCGAGTTGACGGGCCAGATAAGGCGTTAACAAACTTTCCAACGCCGCGACAGTGACAGGGTTGACGGGTGTTTCATTTTCTCCTGTCGTATAACCACCCAATCTGACACAGGCACGAACTGCCAGTTTCGCTAAATTATTCGCCACTTCTTGACGATTTTCATCTTGATTTCTTTCAACACCACCTTCTTCCAGCGTGTAATCGTAATTAAACATAAATAACAATAAATGCCATAAAGCACCAGACTGTAGCAATTGCATTTGTAGTACACTGTTCGTGGCAAGAGACGAAACACATTCTGTAGCCACTGAACATAATTTTGTTAAATGCTGTAAATGTACGTATGCAATTTTATTATTTGGAATTTCTTTTTAAGCAACTTTAAATAACGTTCAAAAATAGATCAACAAATATAAAATGTAAGTAAATCAAATTCATGTTATAAATTGCGTCCACTCACCTTGAAGTGTAATATTCTACAGAGATCTTTTACCAATTGTGGTAGCTCAATAATTCTGTCTTTGCAGCCTCTAAACGATCCAGCAACCGAGAAACATCTAGTGATATGCATGCACACTTGCACTGCTATATCAGTTGACTTACTCGATTTATTCAGAACAGAAACACATCGCGTATAAGCCTCTAATAGAATATCTAATCCTCCTTCTCTGCGAAGTTCCTCCGCGTTCAATGCAGAACAATGTACTGTATGATATGCAAGTTCGCTAGCAGCAGCCAATAGTGGCGCGGATTTTGAGAATAATTGCTCATCGTCTGTTTCTAATTTGATTGTTTTGATTAATTGCGGATAGCCTGCGTACTTGTAAGGTCTGAGATCGTCAGAATATCTGTGGAACAGAATGCTCTGTGTTCTTAAAATAAGCACTATATTATCAGGATTTGGACCGTCGGTCGACCAACAGCTTCGACTGCATAAAAATTCATAAGCCTGATTGACAGCCTCAAATTTATCCTATGAACAGAAAAGATTTTCATAGAAAATCGAACATGTTCGTACATGTATTGACAACGTTTAAGTTGAACTTACTCTGCCTTGCGGATTTTTATCAGGGTGATACATTTGTGCGAGTTTATAGTACGACTTTCTGACTTCGGCTTCGTTATGTTGTTTTCCGCTGGTCAATTGAAGAACTTTATAAGCTTCGTCTACTGTCATCAACGGTGGTTTCTTCTCTACTTCTTTTTTCCATGCGTCTAATACATCTTTCAATAAACGTACCTACATGTTAAATGTTGGTATATTAAATGTACTTCAGGAATTGACGAGTGAAATTACTTTAAAAACATTTTCCATTGACTCACTGGTTCAGGAATAGGCCACTGCGGAAATTTTACAGTATCACAAAGATGTCTCAAATAGAATATCTGACAGAACAATTCCTTCTCTAGTTGTGGATATCTTATAGCAGGTATAGCGATGTATTGATATCTAGCCATAGTATGGCTTCTCAATTTTGGCGAGAAATCTGCGATATGTGTCGCTATTTTTTCAATAAGCATCCTTCTCATTTCAGCGTTCCAAATTGCTTCCGGTGTATCGTAATCACCAAGAAATATTTGCGCGAACTTTTCCGCGCCATGATTTTCCAAGTAACTAACCATTGCATCGGGTAAAAGTTGTCCAAGAATGCTCCGTTGCATAATGTCTGACGATACGTTCTATAATATTAAAATACCATGTATTACGATTGATTTATTTTGCAACTGATAAAAATAAAGGCATCACACTTACATCGTCACTTCTAAAAGCTTGTTTTGTGTGAGTTAATTGTAAAAATCTCGCTATGGGCAGAACGTTGGAACCAGTGTACATTAATATGAAATAAAAGACACCAGTAAGATAAATTTTCGAAACCTCTGCGTTGTCTCGCATTATTTCGCATAATAAGGTGGCTACTTTCTCAACTAAAACTGGGTCAAATGTTAATAAAAGTTGAACAATGTGAGGTAGGCACTGGAGATCAGATAATAACCGCTTTATACGCGGCAGGGGTCTGATTACCGCGTCATCGACATCTCTACTTGGAAAATACTCGCACATTTTGATTAAAATATTTAGAATTAATGTTGCTAATTCACTTTCGTTTATTACCGGTGTCCCTTTCGCGACTAATGTCCATTTTAATTGCGGAACTTGCGAGATCATTCGCCATCCGTCTAATCCTTGTGCCCAAACTTTTGTTTTGTGTGCGATTTGATTCGTTAGATACAGTTCCTTTAAATCTTTCAAGTTTATAGGACCTTTTCGCTGATCTCCGTCGTTGTAATACCATTCTTTCTCCATAATTTGTTGTTGCTGTGGTCCTGCTTCTATTACATTAGTTTGCGTAGGTACGACCGCTCTAGACGTGTGTAAATGAGCCAAAGTTAAGAGATCAACTAATGTGCGTACTCCGTTTTGATCCATTATATCTTTTACGTTTCTCCTATGCAATATAAGTTTATTTATGAACGTAACTAGTCTATCGCGTTCCATTCTATCCGTACAACGTTCCAGCATTCCTACAATATATTTTGTATCCGAAAATGGACCAATATCTTCATAATATCGCTCATATACTATAGTCATTGCTTGCAAGCAAAGGCACTTCATTTCAACTTTGGTTGTTAATATGAATCTATGGTACAGGTCGTTAAAAAATTCATACCTAAATAAAAAGTAAAAATAATACTGTAAGTTGAACTATAAGAAGAAGAAGAAGAAGAAGAAGAAGAAGAAGAAGAAGAAGAAGAAGAAGAAGAAGAAGAAGAAGAAAAACAAAAAATTAGAATTATATTGGACATACGATTTTCTTATTGGACTGTCTGGACTATCTTTTTCCAACAGAAGCCTCAAGTAATAATCGCCGATTTTGACTTCATCTGACAGGCACTGGTACTGTACTTCAAATTCTCTATGATTCCAAGCAATTAGAGTTCCACCTGCCAAATCTTTGTCAGAACTGAACGCGCGAATTTCATTCTCGAGCGCGGTTCTTAATTCCTCCCGTGTTTTATGGTTCCAAATTAAATTCGGCAGTGAATGATCCTGATTGAATTTATAATAAAACAAATTCCAATTTGCTTCCGATTTAATTCTCTCTCTGCGTTTTCTCAATACTATAGGACGTTCTTTGATTTTTTCTTTCCGCTCGATTCCAATTCTAGCACCCCAGTGTTGAAGAGCATGCTCGACATGTTTTTCAACCACACGCATCTGACGTTCAATTGCAATCCATTGAAGGCTTTTTTTATTTTTCGATGCGTGATCTATAGCTATCTTTAAATTGTCGCGGTTGTTTAACCGTTCTTTCTCGAGAAACGAATCGGGTACTTTTTCGTCGGAGTCTAAGTAATTTAATAAACCAACAGGCTGTACAAATGCACAATGAACACAAACTTAGATATTTCCATTCTTGTAATTAAATGAAAGTGATATTATAAGCTCAGTCAATAATGTTAATTTACCATAATCCTTTTCAACAGGCCCATAGCTGTAGGATGTCCTGTGACCCAAAGTCCTACAAGATGTCTACATAATTGTCTATGTGTTAACAGTCTACCATCAGTACCAAGAGTAAAAAGACTATTTAACAAATGTCTCGGTAAGGCTCCCTCGGCAAGAGCAAGTTCTTGCATTTTTGCTGCAACTTCGAGTGCACCTTCTTCAATAATTGCTCTCATTATTAATCCAGCACCTTTAACAATAGCCAGCGACGGATGTTGGAACAGTTTAAAAAGTGATCTTCCTCTTGCAGCAACCATTTCCAAAAGATTGTCGAAATGTTTGCCGTCGGTCGTTTCACTATATGGTACACATAGAGCGAAAGTTAAAAGATCAAGCATGGCAGAAACTACCAGAGCACCTGTGCCATGATTCTGAAATATTTATAGAAATGATACTATTGTACCGCGTATAGAACAATAGTTATTTCTGTTAAGAAAATAAAATAATGATTAGCGTTTGCACACTTACAATATGGTTAATCCACATATCAAGTAAGCTTTCCAAAAATTTATTACTACTGAGAAGACTACTTTTATTTAACTGCTCTTGTCTTAAATCACAATCATCATGCATTGGCTGCATTAGAGCACAAATGCAATCTATAGCAGCTTGTGTTACACCATAATCTTGTTTTTTCAAAGCTTTTACAACCTTATGTCCAATAGCTTCTCTAAATCCAGAAAGACTTGTAAATGCAGTGAAACCAATTTTGCTAGCAACTAATCTCCTTAAAGCATGAAATTGTGCTTCTATTTCACTGTTTTCTTCCATATCTTTATTGACCAATGCATTTAAAGCGCCAAGAATAATTTTATCTTTATTTTCAGTAAAAAGACCCTGCAAGTAGGTATTCATCACATGGTACATTTGAAGTTGTAATGTTGTTACAGTCCACTCAAGCGGTATATCCTAGACAAAGAAAAATAATATCTGCTCAGTTACTACATAATCTATTTATTAATGTAAGCAAATATAACTTAGACTTAAACTAAGCAATTCGTGTAGTTACTGTGAAAAGTCCAATATCAAACAGAACAAATATTAAAGAATAAAGCAAGTCATGAAAATACAGAATGTTAGAAATATTTTTTTATGTAAATATTTATTCAATTTATTTCAGTCAATATACAAATAATTATAATTTAAGGTAAGGTAAAAGTAAATATAAGATTATAATACAATTTAATCTAAATTTAATTGATTATTACCGCTTCAATGCACTGTACCAATGTGTATTTCTATGTATTAAATTCCTATATGTTTAATCATCATATAGAAATTTAACATTATATATATTTATATATACAATATTAAGTACATGAAATATATCTTACATCTTGCGTAATAGAGTAATTAAGACCACTGTAGGGAATGTTTGTATTAAATCTTTCCAAAATTTCAGCAAAGCTATGCCCGCTCGGTGGTTGCTGAAGAAATTTAACATGAAATATTTCAACTTCTTCGTCAACAGGTAAATTAAAAGGTCCGAGCCTTTTCCCCCTTGTTATCGGATACATTCTGACATGAACATCCCTATTGCCAGATGCTCTAACACCATCCAATAAGGAAGCTAATAAAGAATCTCTATCTGTAGCGGTATAGCTACGTGTTTGCCCATTAAGATATTGTATAGTAAATAATTGTGGATTTTCGTTATCACGGATCAACGCAAAAATATCTGATAAAGGTCTAAGAGTACAAATGCTATATGTTTGAGGATCTTTCTATGTGCCTTGATGAATATTTGTGAACAGTGAATTCTGATACACTTGTTATATGTTCATCGCCACTAAATTTGCCCAATCTTTGAGCAATGAAATCATCTAGTTTAATTGGTTCTTTTAAAACTTTTATACTGATACTTAAATTGTTCATAGCTGATTCCAGCAGCTTTTTCTTAATCTCTTCCATATGTTGAGAAGCAAAAAGATGTAAACGTCCAAATCCACCACATACAATCACAAATCCATTAGGGTAATCTTTTATTGTAAGAATTCCTTCAAAATCTTTGTAACAATAACTTGCTAATACCATGTTGGTTGCTGGGTCTAATTGGTCAAGACTATACGGCGTTACTTCCAATACAACAGGTAATCTTGTATCAGACCAATGATGCTTATAAGCTTGATACCTCTAGATAAAATAAAGATTTCAATTTAATCGAGATATCAGATATTAAAATACTTCATAAAATTAAGAAAATCATATCTCTTTTAATGTCTTATTTAGAAAAAAAATTATTTAGCCTCTATTCAATTATAATTCAATCCAGAACAGTGATAAAAACATTGAACTGTTAGTAGAAATTAAATGAATCAATGTATGAAAGTATAGCATTATAATACAAACGATGGTTATGTATTAGTTCTGCAGATAACTAACAATAATCAACTACTAATACACGTTAGCCTATTACGTAGTAACCATATGGCTACGTTGATAAGAGGTCTGATTAAACTTCATTGGTATTAATTCTTGAATACATTATATAAAAAAAATATGCAACTTACCAAAATTTCTTTAGGTTTTTCAACAAATTGGTTTCTATATTTAAGAGCTTCGGTTAATAAATGAGCTCTATATTCTGAACTAAATTTCATGTTGTCAACTTTACGTTCTTTACGCATTGTTATACTAAATTCATATGAACCCAACTGATTCCTGTTTGTTGGTTGCACGCTTATAAAATCTGAATATTCCCATTTGTTTGTAACTTCTAACGTAATAGGATTATATGTTGTTATACCCATGGTTCCAATTGAAAAGATACGTTTATACCTGTTGCACAAGTATTAAATAATATTTTTAATGGTTAACAATTGTTAATTACCGATATTCATATTTGCAACTTATGTACAAGGTATATATAACATAGTAGTAATATATATTCGAAACAATATGCATATACTTTAAACATATAAAAATATAGTAATTCACATCTCATATAACAGAGCTATGAAAACACGTTTCAAATAAACAATTACAAACGCTATTTAATTTCAATACATTTAACTACGTTACATTTCCACAACTTATGATCACATTACCGAATGACAAAATGTATTAAAAACATTATAACATTGATATAAGCTAAAAACACGGATACTCAGATCTATGCATTGAAACGTACGAATATAGAAATAATATTTATTTAACAATTTAATACGATAATACTACAAACAAGTTATCTGTACTAGTTTATTGTCCTCCGCAAAGCACGTACGTACAAAAACATATACCTTACAACAGCGATTGGTTATTTCGTTACGACCAATTTAAGATACCTCGTATCGCGTATACAACTATATCATAATTAATTATAAATCAACGTATAAATCGTTACACCATGTTATTCGAATTTATGAAAACATTTTACAAGTTACCAAGAACTCAGAAACGCGAAACTTACTTTCCCTTCCATGAGTGTTTGGTGACCAGGAAGCATGCCACATCCTGGTTATCCTTTATCGGCATCATTGTAACATATCCTGACAATCCAACGTGCGTATTATTTGAAATAATTCTTTAACAAAACACTGGTTACTGTTTGTGAAAGACGAGCAGCGTAGGAGGTACATTCGCATACGAGTTGAAATTGGATCACATGAATGTAGGTTTCAAAATTACAGACACGAGAAACATAAAGTACGTTTGAAACGTGTGCACGATATTTATGTTCGACGTATAAACGTATGATATCTAGGCACTATTTCATCGTAGTTTCACCCGACAAATGTCATTTTCAACGGCTCCATTCGACTGGGAGCGGCCATGATACTCGGGGGTGTTAACAAACAGCTGTTTCCAGATGGCAGAATGATCAGCGTACGAAACTTCATTTATTTATGCACGGAATACGGGTTGTACGTTTGTGTGTTTTTTTTTAACTCATGTTAATACGCTTTCTTTGAAATAATTTCTTGCATCGATCTTCACGAGGGAAGGAATTATTTTAAAGCGACACGAAAGGTAGAGAGCCCTATCGTTTTAAGTAAAAGCATAAGTAGGACTATCAATTGGTTCTGGTTCATATAACCAAACTAATTCTTTCAATTGTAAGCTAGTTTTATAGAGACGTTTATATGTTTGATATTTATATGTAACGGTATGATTGAAAGCGAACGAGAAAAGGAATGTGATTAGTGTGAAAATTTGAAATTAGTTTTAGTTTATCGTAGAATTTATAGCATTGCATATGTACGTATTAACTTCCTGTGTATAATTATAATTTGTATCGTTTGTATTTTTGTTTGTACATACAATCGAAGCGCGGAATCTTGGTTTTGTTTTATTAGTAAAATTAATTATTATATTTGAGTACGAAGGGAAGGTTTCCTTTTAAAGTTTCGTGTTATCTTGATTGAAGGTTGCTATGTTTGTTTATAAATTCTGGAAGATCGTTAAAGTTGATGTTTTTTATATAGCTTAATATTTATTTGTTTTAAATTGGAAAAGGAATTATGAATTATCAAATGAATTGGCAACTTTGAAATATAAGTAGTAAATTGAAACGTACGAGTAAAAAGAATTTTGTCTTATATCATGTTATTGATTTCAGGATACAAAGCAACAAGATGATAGAAAATAATGTACCTAGCGAAAGTGATGAAGGGGAAATAAAATCAGATTTTGAAGACGATTTCCAAGAAGAGCTGTATAATTTTCCCCATGTTTTGAGATTTATACAAAGAATGCGTGATCACATTAAAAAACAAAACAAAAAAATTGCCAAGTTACGAAATAAACTCAACGAACACGTAAGGGTTGTGTTAAAACATTTTTTCTTGGTTCTATCGTTCTTTGTTTTATTCTATATTTTTGTTTCTACGTAGAAAAATCAGAAGTTATTGCAAAGTAAAACCTTGATTGACTATGGAACTCAAACAAATCCTTTGGAACATGAAAAGCAGCCACACCTCTCACAGGATTGGAATATTAATAACGATAAAACATCAGCCAGTATTATACAGCAAGTGAAAGAAGCTGCTGAATCAGCTTTGTTGCAAACAGGTTTTGTTTACGAAGAAACCTCTGGTTTATATTACGATTACAACAGTGGATATTATTATGATGCAGTAATTATTTACTATATTATTATGATATCTGTACATTTATGTAATATTAAATTTTCATCGATAGCAATTACGTGTTATATAAAAATGTGTTTCAGAAACAAGGATTATATTATGATGGCAATACAGGTACATATTACTATTATGATGAAACAAGTGGGACATATCAGTTCCATAGTCAAGCACAAGTAACTGTGAATGAAGCTGCTGCAGATGTGCAAAGCAAGAAGGAGCAGAAGACTAGAAAGGCAATTAAGGTTCAAATTAAAATTATTACCGGTACGATGCGTTTATAAAGAAAATTGATTGCATACGAAAATTGTTGGTTTCAGGTTTCGGATGACATACATGAATTAATAAATGGCCTTTCAAACATATCAATTGAAAAATACAGGCGTCAAGCACTAGGTAATTATCCTATGCTCTTAATATGCACACATGTCTCTCTTGTAGGATGAGGGGAAAAAACGCAAACTCGCGAAAAGAGAAGAACAATTGGAAGATGAACTTGAGGAGGGTGAATGTTCAAGCAATGACAACGACAGCAATTCTAATGAAATTACTCCAGAATTGTGTACTAGTAGTGACAGTGACCATGAAGAAGATCAAGGTTTATTTTTAGTTTGTTTTTTGGAACATTATTTGCCGTAAAAAGAATGATACGTTTCATTGACTAATAATTAAGCATCTTGTAAAATAAATGTTGCAGTGATTGTTTTTAGTTTTCCGTTTGATATTTAGTTAGAATTATTGTTTTCATTGTATCGCTACATTTTAATTATGTACATATTAATTGCAATTGTAACAACATAGCTAATACCATAAGTATGCGTTTGCAAGTAATATTTGGAATACGTTATGATTTGGAATACGTATTGATTAATTTTCGATCGTAACGGTACACTTTTTATTTCAGATTTAGCAAAGATTTATCCACCGTGTATGAGAATCATAGTCAAAGAAACCAACTTGTCAAAATTAAAAGTTGGATGCCTTTTTCTTGTTGCATACACGGGTGGTTCAGTCGGTCGGGAAGGTGATCATTCTGTAGTTATTCCGGATATAAACATCAGTAAAGTAAGTAATTGAAAATAAACATTCTTTTAATTATATTAATAATACATATTAAATAAAATGTTTAACGTTTCAGCATCATGCCCGATTTGCATATAACGAGGACAAAAAAATGTACGAGATCACAGACTTGGGATCGAGAAACGGCACGTTTCTGAATGGTAAAAGATTGTCCGTGGCTAAACAAGAGTCTGAACCTCACGAAATTTCTCACGGTTCAATTATACAAGTTGGTACCACGAAATTGTTATGCCACATTCATAGTGGTAACGAAACCTGCGGTCATTGCGAGCCAGGACTCGTTCAATATGGCAATAACTCGGAAGAAAACAAGGCTTCCAAAAAAGAGCAACACAAACAAGAATTAAAGCGCCTGAAACATAAGTTTGGCGTGGAGAAAGATAATGTTGCGTCTGCCAGTCAGGTCGCATCAGGATATCAAGATAGAGCGCAAAATCGAAGACAGTGCATTGGTTCTTTGAATCATCACGCCAAAACGCAACAAAGTTCAATGGACATGTAAGTAATTTATTGGTTGCATTGCACTTTAAAACACTTATTTTTTTTTGCAAATTTTAATGTAAAAAAATTATTGTACGACTATTCGATAGCTACTAATTTATTTGCAATATTTAATCAATTTTATTTTATCTGTTCAATTCTTTTTTTTTTATAATGGAAGTTCTGTATTTGTTTTGCTTGATTCTTTTTTCTATTTGAGAAAAGAAGAAGTTCCTGCAATATTTTAATTCACATGTCTGTTCCATTTGTAGATCTATAGCAAAGGACAACAGGGGGTTCAAGCTGTTGTCAAAAATGGGGTGGTCGGAGGGACAGTCGTTGGGAAAAGAAGGAGATGGGCCAACCGAACCGGTGAGTCTTAGATTCTTGATTCACTTTTATTTATTTCGCATCTAGTTCTATGACAAACGGTATAATAAAACGGTTTGCTTATTTTACCGATTTACTATATTACACGTTAACGAAAGGAATTATATTCTAATATAAAAAATCTATATTAAGAAAGAAACTTTAATAGCTTTTTTATAAATATCATGGCTCTAGTACTTACAAATTCTACATTCTATGTCTTAGAAAAATAATTATTTTGACACTTCTTAAAAATTTTGTCGGTAGAGTTCTTAAAGAAAAAAATACCTTTAAATCCTATTAAAAAAAAAGATCTTTCTTGAAACTATAGCCAGTAACCCTTTTCGATTCCTCATTTACGGAAAAGTGATAGACTAGTTAATTAAACAATTCAGAACATCAATTTTACAATAAAAAAAAAATTGATCACGAACCAACTTTATTCCGACGCTCAAAATTCGAATCAAATTCAGTTCGTCCTAACCGGACTTACTTCCTTCAAACGATCCCTCAACGAGAGATCTACATCTAAGTCACAGGATGAAACGAAACATCTATACATATTTCTCCTGCATAGCTCCAATTTCCTTCGCTCGATAAATCAAAAATTCCTAATCGTACGGAAAACATGGAGAAACAATTTTTCAGCTACGACTCGAAAAATGCTTCCTCCATCAAAGAACCATCGGTTCTCCAAACATCTCGTTCGTCATACCAAACAAGAACAAACACGAAACATAACTTTTAGAACTCGAGAAACAAGGACAAACATCTCCACGGCTATCAATTCGAAATCTCTGCGCTCGCCTGTCGTCTCGTCTTCATAGCTCGCAGAAACGGTCGAGCGGACGCCAGATGCTGCTGGTATGTAAACGGCTTGCCGACGGGAAACGCTGCTGTTCTCCGCTTGCGTATCAGCCAGGCCGCGGTCCCGGTGACGTCAATCGGCAATTGCGTGCACGGGACGTTCCTCGTTTCACGTTTTGCCGGACCGGTCGGTCCGCGGCCATCGGTCGGTGCAGCACGTGTGTCCAATGCAAAAGGTGCACGCAAACGTGGAGCTCTCGACCGCTCATTAGCCGAACGGTCACGCCGCTGCAATTCGCAATCCGGCCTCGTTCGCCTTTTTCACGCGACGCGCTAAAAACTACGGGCTGCCGCTTGCTCATCCCCTGCGCGCTTTCTCTCTGCTCCTGCCTCCGCACCACCAACACCGCCGACACCACAACCACACCAACCCCCTGACTGACCCGTCCGATACACACCGTGCTCCCTTGCCGGTGCACACGTGCACGTATACGCTTGACACAGGCGTGGATGCGGACGCGTGTGCAAAAGCCAGACGGCAAGCTGGTCCTGGCTGCTGCTGGTGCCGCTTACTCGTCCGGTCGCATCGCATTTCGACGGCGACGAAACGAGCGCCGACGGCACGAGCAGAGCATTCGTATGATAACGAGCGTAACTCTGCGAGACATGAAACGGAATAGTAGAGGGGATCGTCGCGAGGGGCAGAGACGAAAACGGGAGCAGCAGAGAGCGAGAGGGAGCGACAGAAGAGTGTGCCCCGGGGTAATGAATGCAAATGTATTGAAATCCAAATCATTATTTTGTCTAGACGCATCGTATGCTCTATTGCACGGTGCCGAGCTTAAGGAGGGGTCACACACCGGTTCCTGGGGGGTGGATTAAGGGGGGGAAAAGGAAAACCAAGGGAGGAAGAGAGAGGTTGTTGTTTTCTCTCGTCTCTGTGTACCTTGACGCCTGCTAATTTCCTCGTACCTTTATCTCTGTGATGTCCGACGTTTTTCTGGCGAATTTGTCTGCGACCTCCCGTGTTCAAATCCACGCCACCGCGTGGACGCTGTTTCTTGTCTGCGCCGTGTTTTTTTTGTTTTTGTTTTTGTTTTTGTTTTTGTTTTGTCGGTCGTAAAACACCTTCGGCTCCCGCCACTGTCGTATGATCACGATGCATGCCGCGACTTGCGCACACGTATGGCGGAGCCGGTGTTTTCTGCGGTAACGAGTGCGAAGTAATTAATATATTTTCATGCGTCGGCTGGCTCTGTCTTTGCCGCTTGTAAACGCAGGAAGCAATTTCACGGATGGTAAATGTATGTGTTTTATGGAGGCTCGTGATGCGGAAAAGGTAGTCGATCCGAGGCACGATAGGCAGCGGAATTTTCTTCTTTAGTTATTGCACTTTCGTTAAAGGAAACAGTACGGTTCTGAGTGTACATGTATTATATGCGATTTGAGGGAAATATTTGATGCACAGTTTATTAATTCTTCCAAGATTATCGTAGACCAACTTTATTCATCGTTCATCGTCATTCGTGTTTAACGTTACGTCTTATTAAAATATAAAAATCCGTGTCATTACTATCAGGTACACGTGCACAGGACATAAAGCATGAGTAAGAATATTCTTCAGCAAATCATGTTCACCTGGAACATTAATAAATTACAAATTCGAAGAGTTCTACTCTTTCACGACTTCAAAAAAATTTCAAACTTAGTTCGTTTTTAATCATCGTTCGCAACAGTGATTCACTGAGCTCCGCTTCTGAAGGATACTAAACGTTTCGAAAAACGCAGAATGACAAACACACACCTTCTTCGATAAAATAAAAATCGAAAAACGAAACCAATTTCGCGACCGCGTAACGCAGTTCGCTCCTCCTCTTCGTCTAGCCGCTTTATCGCGCAGCCGGTTGTTACAATTTTACATCGACGTTTTTACGTGTGCCTATATTTGTGGGCTCTCATTGTCGGCCCTGTATGACCCACATCGTAAACCAGAAACAACGCTCGCGGTCGTAGAAGGGGTTGAAAAGGTAGGAGAAGGAAAACGAAAGAGGAGACGGATGGCTCGCAGAGGGTGAATCCGCGCGTTCGCTTCGAGAGTTCGTAAACCAGACATTGTAAAGCCCTGGAATGGCGATTGCTAGTAAACCACGAGCACGCGATAAAGTATAAAATTGTCGTGCGCTATGAAAGTGCCGTTAGCAGGTGTGTAGGTGGGTGCGTGTCCTATCTGACCGAATGAAATCTCGGCAGGTTCGTTTATTTGAGTGCCTCCATCGGTGGGGCGAGTTCTTTTTATTATTGGCTCGTTCTCGGAGAAAAAGATTCGATCCCTAATAAGAGATATTCGAGATAACGTGTAGATGCAATTTTTATTGCTCTGCATTTTTAGCGCGGGAGTTGGTTGTTGTTCGAACGACGCAAAGTTGGAATTTGGAGCTCTAATAGTTGATTTCTTCTTTAGTGTACGCTTCAGGTATTTTTTAAGCTGCAAGGAATATTATTTTTAATCTTCGCGTGTTAAATCAGAGATAATGAAAACGTTTATTGGGTACCGGGAAATTAACACTGGAACTATCGCAATTGTTAAAATGACTGGTTTGCAATTTCTCATATAAATTCTATAAATTCACAGGGATATATTTCTAAGAATTTTTTTCATTTTTCTGTAACCAACAGGAAGATTTATTTCCACCGCATCTTATACTGTTTTCAAGTATCTGTTATTTTGAATTTTTTAAATTCAATTCGTAAATCGTCGGTAGTTCTAGCGTTAAGAGACCTAAATATTAATTGTTTACGTATTTCAATCTGCGCGGATGTAATTAATTTTTGAACCTTCGTTTTAGTGAAAGTTTAGAGACGCGATGGTAGAAATATCGGTAATTATCGTTAATAAAATAGTGGTAGATTAACCTAACGGTTCAGACACAACTTTTTTTTCTTTCTTTTGGTGTTATTTTTCTCACGGAATTATTTTATCGGATTCCATTGTTGTTTTAAACATTTAATCTTATTTGTCCGCGCTATGTCACTTATAAATAATGTAATAAACCCTGCGATTTATTTGGAATTGTAAAGTTCACTCGTAACGTCGATCGTTAAACAATTGCAACGAAACGCAATCGATGCAACGCGTTACAATTCGTCCTCTTGTGAGCCACCCTTAAAGTGCATCCTGAAACTGCAACAATTTCATTTTATGGACTTTCACGTATACCGGTTGCTGCGAGCCATTTCACGGTTACAGCGTGAACATCCACCGGTAGTGCCTTTTACGATTTACATTCATTTCCATATTGCATCTGCTTGCCCTTTACAGTACCGCGAGGAAAAAACCTGATTGATTAATGACGTAATAAATAATCCAACGTTGCCTCGTA
Source organism: Ctenoplectra terminalis (assembly GCA_019453375.1). Classification (NCBI taxonomy): domain Eukaryota; kingdom Metazoa; phylum Arthropoda; class Insecta; order Hymenoptera; family Apidae; genus Ctenoplectra; species Ctenoplectra terminalis. Next base: position 2,589 of record SMSQ01019917.1, on the reverse strand, counting down.
AGGGAATGAGGGCCCGTGGTGCTTCCATAAAATCTTTCATTGAAAGAGCTTTCTACGATTTCTCTTTGAAAAGTATGATACAGGTTGCGTTGAAAATTCAGACTTTTGTATCGAGATCAGTTACGATTGCAATTTTTTCAACAACAACTCTGTGGTATTTTACAGAATATCTTAGGTTAATCTGTTTAGTATTCACTCTGTGAATGCAGATATTTTTTTAAATACTTCAATATAATCACATTTATCAAATTCAGAATTTCGATGTTCCACGATAGTTACTAGAAGGTAACCGCTTAGTTAACCAAAGAAACGTATTTTTCAATTCAACGATTAAGTTAAGTAGCTTCGAAAAAAGATCAGAGAATTAAAAATAAGATGTAATTATTATTTGTCTGTGATTAAATGTTGTAATGTCACTTTTTCACTCGTTTCTGAAGTTCTGTCGAGTTCTCTGATTCTTGTACGGTAGGGAACGTGTTAACAAATTCTGAACCAACCCTTTTTTTTTAGAGACAAACTTACTTATTTAAATTAGAAAAAATTTAGAAAATTCTCAACCAACAAAAAGTAACACAGTTCGATATCGATATATTTCCTACATTAGCATTTCTTTGTTTTTTATATTTCCATCGTATAAACTATTACATCGACGAATCCACGAAACCACGAATCTCGATAAAACGGATCAAACCCGGCTATAACGACGAGTGTCGCGTAAAACTCACCCTCGGTCGAGCCACGCTGAGAGCAACTTTGGAGAATGTGAATCAAAGATTTAGATCGCGACCGTGTATAACAACTAGCGTGCAACTATTACACGTGTTGTTGATTAATTAGATTTCCTGGCTTGAAAATCGCGTAGATCTCGAATCGGCTGCGCGAATTCCGGCTCTCTCGATCTGATAGCTATTCCGTCTTACGGAAACGTACATAGCTGGCGATCTTAACGGACCGTAAGTACGTCCAGTTGTTTCGCGTATAATAAACGCGACACGGCTCGCTAAATATCCCCGACTGGTTTCGATTCCGGTCCCCGTGGAACGCATCATCTTCGTCCAGGACTCTGCCTTTCGGCTCTCGTCTTTCGTCTTTCCTTCGATTAATCGGCGACGCGTCCGGATCGAGAGTGTTTTGATTCACGCCACGTCCAACAGTCGGAGAAAAAAGGAGAGCCGGATAAAAGTGAATCGTAGGTCTTGACTCGCGACTCTCCCGGTCTCCTGTTTGTCCGCCAAAACCTGTTGCTGGCGTCCTCCTCCTGCTCGATCCACTGCCTTGTGCGCGCCTTCTATTCATCCACCGGCCCCTTTTTCTTCTGGCGAAAGCAAAAATAGTGGTAAGAGAAGAAAAAGGCACGGGACAGAATGCAGGCGAGAGAGTATGGAACGGAGATGAAAAGGTCGGTCGGGATGGTGGTGGAAAAGAGAGCGAAACAGAGGCACGGAGGCGAGATGGAGGGAGAAAGAGGGATTGGAAAGAGAGAAAGAGAGAGGGCTCTGAGCGGAAGTTGTACACCAAGTGTACGTGTGCAGTCCTGCCGCAGGTGGTACGACGGAACGCAAGGTCGTTTCGATATTATGTAATGCAGGGAGGCAAGAGAGTGCAAGGATACGGTGAGGATCAGCACGACCTCCCTCGGTTGCCCCGGAGGGGCCCCATTGTCTTTGGAATTCGGGACAACGTTGGGAGATCATCGTCGAAAATTAAGAAAAAAAAAAAAAAAAAAAACCTTCCAGCTACGTCAGGGATGTTATTCTTTCCTCCAAAGCATTTTCTTTGCTCGTTCTGGCTAGCAGCTTCGATTGTTTATCCGTAGGGCTTTGATTTTAATCCCTTGCATTGGGAACTTGAGAATGTTTCAGATAGGTTTGCGTTTGAAGCAAAAATAATTCCACAATTTTATTTATTTAAGCTTCTAACAAGCGTCGAAAATTAAGAAAAAAAGAAAAAAAAACCTTTCAGCTACGTCAGAGATTGTTATTCTTTCCTCCAAAGGATTTTCTTTACACGTTCTGGCTATTAGCTTCGATTGTTTATCCGTACAGCTTTGATTTTAATTCTTGCATTGGGAATATTAGATTGTTTCATAGAGGTTTGCGTTTGAGGCAAAAATAATTCCGTAATGTTATTTATTTAAGCTTCCAACAAGCTTCGAACGAGTAATAGAATATTTAGAAACTTTTCTCACGCTATACCTATGTTACTTAACATACTACTTCTATTCCTATTATTAACGGAATAGAGAAATCCAAGGATAGGTATCGGGGTTTCAACTTAACTGTTCAAATTAATTTCAACTTCTTTCAATTCGACTTCACCTTCTACACTCCAAGATCTAAACGACTCCCTGCTACCTGTCGAAGGGTTACAAACAACCTTCCAACCCACCCCTTTCACGATACCCAAGATTTCTCCACAAAGCGACTCGTTTCTCCGTAAGCTAATCGGTTTATCAGGTATCGCTCGAGGGGGACCGTCCAACGACCTGCAAATCGCTTCCACGCTTCATGATAGTTTGTATACTTTATCGCGTCTATCGTACACGCGCACCGAGCCACAGCCATTCGAGTAAATATTCGTTCATGTGTC